>VXBL01009965.1:523157-573103 GCA_013400195.1 Aramus guarauna
GTGCTTAGGGACATGGTTTAGTGGTGGACTTGGCAGTGCTAGGTTAATGTTTGGACTTGATGATCTTAAAGGCCTTTTCCAACAAAAACACGTCTATGATTCTAAATTGTTTTTAAAAGTATATAATTTGCAGGCTAAATACTTTTTGGAAGAGGCCAGTATCCTCATCTGTCACTGCAGAGAACAGAAATGTTTATGTAGTTCTCAGTCCTGAGAAGCCATCAATACATCATTTATTGTCCGTATAAAATTAAATTTAAAAGCCATTGCCATTTTTCCTTCACTGCTTACTTTTTACTGTGACTGCAAAGACACTGCACAAGAGCATCAGCTCTTTTGAAACAGTCTGGGGTTTTTTAATATGTATGCAAGCTGAGGAGCTAGCAAAGAAAAACAGCAAAATGAGAATTTATTTAAAATGTTGCATAACTAACAACAGTAAGACAACTGACCCTACAGTTTGCCTGCAGAAAGTTCAAAAGAAAGGTCATAGATGGCAGCAGTTTTTCTCTGACATGGATGGAGGCATGCTTGAGACAGAGCAGCAGACCTCCCCTGGGCATGATGTTTGAGAATTTGTATTGACGAGCAAAATGAGGTAGCTCCAACCATGCGTAACTGCTTTTGCATCTCTTTGGCTTCTGTATTTTCTCAGCCTGTAGGTTTGGATCTTTTACAGATTCACAGATTGGTAGGAGTTGGCAGGGACCTCTGGAGATCATCTAGTCCAACCCCCCTGTTAAAGCAGGATCACCTACAGCAGGTTGCACAGGATTGTGGCCAGGTGGGTTTTGAATATCTCCAGAGAAGGAGACTCCAAAACGTCTCTGGGCAGCCTGTTCCAGTGCTTGGTCACCTGCAGAGTGAAGAAGTTTTTCCTCATGTTCAGCTGGAACTTCCTGTGTTCCAGTTTGTGCACATTGCCCCTTGTCCTGTCACCGGGCACCACTGGAAAGAGTCTGGCCCCTTCCCCTAGACATCCACCCTTTAGATATTTATAAGTATTGCTGAGATCCCCTCTCAGTCTTCTCTTCTCCAGGCTAAACAGACCCAGCTCTCTCAGCCTTTCCTCATCAGAGAGATGCTGCAGTCCCCTCACCATCTTTGTAGCCCTCCGCTGGACTCTCTCCAGTAGTTCCCTTTTGGTCCACAGAATGCCTGTGTCACCAGTTTAGTTGTTGGTTTTCTTACCAGCAACTGAATGGTCAAAGTAACACATCAAGAGCTAGAAAAAGACCTTTGGCAAGTAAAAAAGGCCATGTCTTTTTCCCTGTCACACATCAGATGTTACTTTAACATCTGTCTCAGTGAGACACCCACTATAACAGCCCTGTTCTACAGATGAAGATACAAAATTAGGAAAAAATACAGACATACTTTGTAAATGGACAAAACTATTTAGGTTCTTAAAATTTTGCTTAATTTCCATTCTTAAATATTTAGACGTGATTAAACATGGCTTGTACACCTTGCCCAGTGAGTTTGCCATACAGGGCCATGATCTTCTCAATGACTTGATACAAACACCTATTTTACGGCAAGAAAATAGCTTGCCAGTAACTTGACTATCCCAAAAATTTCACATTGATAAGTGCTTTTCTTCTCACTTACTCCATCAGATCCTGTTCATCCTGTAAAGACTGTGGTGGGAAAGGAGAAACAGCAGTACTACTTCTTCCAGAAAAGTGGATCTTTTGGTACATTTTACCTAAGACACCCGTGGCAGCTGTGCTCTTCCCTTTGAAAGACCGACCAAAAGGTTCAAGGTCAATTGGTGGTGCTATTCACAGGGTCAAAGTCCCTCTGAAATCATTCCTCAATTCAGTTTTAAATAATGTGTTATTTATGTTGCATTATTTCATTTACCAGCCAACATATGTCTGCTGTACGACACTCACTGGCCCAGGCCACTCATGTTTCACATGCATTATAACAGAGACAATTACTATGAAAGATTATTATGAAGAAAATACTGAAGTTTAACCCTAACAGACAAATCAACATTTAAACATGCAAGTGCAGCACAGTTGGTGTCCCACATGACTGGTACCTATTTTTGTACCTTCACCCCAGGTTTCTTGTTAGGGGTCACTGAGTTCCTCCAATTGGAGGAACACAACTCTTTCAATTATTTGTAAGGATATAGAAAATGCTACCAAATAACAAACTGCAGAAGGTATAGCTGTAAATCACTTGCACAAATTCAGAAGAGATTTTTCAAAAGCACTTATCCTTAGCACAGCTGACCTGGCTGCTATCACTGAATGCAACAGCAGAACTTGAAATATGTAACAATTCTGCAAAACCTGTCCTACCCCTTTTACTACAATTCAGGTTTTCATACATGGAAAATAATTGGTTATATAAAATGCCTCAACCACCATTCCAGTTTTAAGGAAGATGCTATTGTTAAGCGAATGGAAAAAGTAGGTTGACATAAGCTCAAAGGAATCAGTCTTTCAGCCCAAGAACAGTTAGATGCCTTGGGCTAAATGCTTTAGTTTATACCGAACATCACACCATTTAGAAATGGCTATTTTAACCAGTTTATCTGCTGAGGCTTTTCTCTCTTAAAATTAATATAATTTGGTACCAGGCTGACCAAGGATGAAGAAAGTGGAGGAAGAAATAAAAGCTGTCTAAAAGCCACCAGTGCCTTATCTCATTGACTCCCACTGACTTCCATGTATTGTTGATTACTCAGTCTAAATTAACTTGTTTCAGTAATTGTGTTGTTATTGATGTCCTCTGTACAGCCAAGTATTCATTACCCCGTGTTGCAGAATGTAAATTACACTGGACTTACCAAATCCAAAAGCACTGGAACCACCAACACTCTGGGAAGCCTGAACACTGGTAGAGGTGTAGAGTCCAGTTACTAGTAAGCCATCAAAGAAGGTACTTGTCGAAATAGTCACTGAAATGAAAGAAATAAAATACATGTAATTATTTATAAGCAGTACTTAAGATCCTATACATGATCTGTGAGCAGACTGTTGCACTGGAATGAGATCCCATCATTCAGCACAGCAAATTCATCTGAATTCCCCCAATACTTATGACACTTCAGTGACTTTAAATTGGTTTTCCCATGTAATTTGCCCAAACAACTTGTTCAGCGTTCAAGCTGTGTGTGCCAAGTTTCAGTATGCTCCTGTACAACTTCTTCAGGGTTTACTTAAAGAAAATTGACTGGTTTAGAGGTAAATGACTGGCATTTATTGGTGTTTCACTCAGCTTCTGTTCCTAAATGAATCATAAATCCTGTACTAGTAATCATCTGCAGCAGGAACCAGACACATATTGAGCATTACAACAGGATCTGAAATGAACATCAAAAGGGTGGTCACAGCCATCGCTGCTTGGGACGTTGCCTTTGGTATATGAGCACAAAACTATACTATACACTAAATTCACAGTGAGTTAGTAAAATGTAGCATTGGAATATATGGCTTGTAAGTAATTGTCAAGATACTAGAATATAGTAAAAGCAATGAAATAAGTAGGATTATGGTATTGTTCTTATTGACTTAAGCAGAGTGCTAAGTTATGGTTATCATACATATTATAGTATTATACACTTAAGCTATATGGGCATCTGAGTTATTACAGAGAATGTGTATTTCAATAACTCATGAATATATTCTTAGGAGATTCTTAGATATTAGGAGGAAGGTAATCATCCAAATAGCATCTACTAGTAACACCGGAATCTATATATTCTTGTTAGAATTGACAAATCTTGCAATATTTATTTACTTCTTGCAAACAGTAATTCTGACATTTTTACTGTGGCATCTTTCAGATTGTATCATTGTATACTTAACATCAGCTTCAGCGGTTCTACCTTGGAAAGACCTAAATTATTAAGTGATAGGTTTAGGTTTTTCCTATTATATAGATGCAATATCCCTTATGGCCAGAATTGACTTGTCCTACAGGAGCACGCAACCTTCTTTGCTTCATAATAATCTCCTATCTTTTTTCTTTTTTTTTTTTTTTTTTTTTTTTTTTTTTTTTTAATATTCTAACACTTGGTTGCATACCTCTGAATTGAAAATCAGAAATCAGAAATTTTACAAAAAATTAAATAGATAGATTTACAATGAGGTAATTTTTTTTCTCTCCCCCCTCACCTTCATCCATCTAATACCATCCTTTTCTACATTATTTGTTGTAAATCTTTACCTACATTTATTTAAATGTGGATAAACTACATTGCAAATCTATGGCCTACCAAATAGGACTTTTTTTTTTTTTCCCTTTTAAACTGTATTGCCAAGGTCAAAGAACCTTGGCCAAGGAGATCAACACAAAAATATGTCCCTGCTGAAGAAGAATCTCATGACTTGTAGCCTCATACACTGAGGATGCATCAAGACCTTAGTTACCATACTGGTTCTGCTTTCATACTTTAATGCTTTTTTCCTCACTCTTAACACACAGAGACTGGTGCTTGACAGGCATTGCTGATACACTCCGATCTCTTCCTACATGATGTTCCACCTCGCCATATTGCCCTCCCTTGCTGGAAACATCATGAGGCAGTGACTGGCCGGGAAACTGAAGCAAGGTACTGCGAGGTGACTGCTAGTGATACACATTCAGTAAAGAAACAGTTGGGGTTTTTTAATCCCAACAGTCATTCGGTGTTTCATCTGGGGTACACACTGGCTTAAACTTACTATTAAATGTCTAAAGAACATGCCAACATTGACAGTAGCTTAATATCTTCTGAGCCAAGGAGCAATATTTACCATATTTAATTTATTCTTCAACTCTTTATATTTATTTCCCTTTCTTTGATTATTCATTAGTATACTGAATAATTCCTGAATCCAACTTTTCTTCTCCCATGACTCCAAATTTCAGTGTTTTGCAGCAGACACTTCCCTGAATGCAGATGCAGGTTCAGAGACACATGATCAATTTTTAAGAAAGGGCCACTTTTGAGATATATGTTAAAAGAACAGCAAAAGAGACTAGATTTTTAGAAAATAAAAGAAGCGTTACAGAGAGAAAAAGAAAAATCAAACAATCAAACAATGAATTCTTCCTGTGTTTGATGATGAAGTGGCAAATAAAGCGGAACCTTTTCTTCCCTTTGTGCTTTTGAACCAACAAAGAGGCAAAACATATGTTGAAAAAATATGGCTATGCGTTATTTTTGAAGACTTGGCAAAACAGTCAGTGAAAAGCTTTGCTAGAAGGGCACTGGGCCAGTACCTTGCTGCCATTTTGTTTCCCTGTGGGAAACTTTACTGAATAGGATATAATGCAAAATCCTACTGTGAACAGGTGACCAGTTTCTCTCTGTGAAAGAAGTGATATTTTACAATGCCTGTATTTGATTTTGAACATATTTGTGTGATTGTCAACCCTCATTTTACATGAGCATGTAATAGGTCAATTTTTATTGTTGAAAAATTTCCAACACAGTATGGCTCCCTCATTAAGCCTCTGGGAAACTGCACAACGCCTCCAGCATATTTTTTAAAAACAGAGCACTAGGCTGTTATTATACATGTGTCATACATTTCAGAATAATTTCATAGTTCTTCAAGAGGAAAAAAATTAATCATGACATTCTCAGTGATGATTTTTTTTTTCTCAACCCAGTGGTGAAATACATCAAATTCCCATAAAATGAAAGAAAACACACACTATGCCAAGTGTTAATGACCAAGAACAGGAAAGTTATGCTAATGCATAGCCCAGCAACAGGACCATGATTTTAAGGTGGGACTAGGGCCTGTTACTGAGGGTTCTCAGCTTCCCCTTCCAATAGGAACAAGAAGATTCCCCTGAGATCCCCTCCGCCAGGCTTTGTTTTTGCCTTTACACTGGCTTATGCCATATGCAGTTGACAGCAAATATTGAGCGCTTCAGGAGTGAGGTCCTAAGTGAAGACCCACCTGGACCTTGGAAAACATCTGGAGGGGCACTGCTGCACAGGGCACCCGGGGCTGGGCAGGCAAAGGGGGACCTGGCACAGTCCCACCACCTGCCTCATGGCACACAATGGGCAACACAGCAGTGAGTCTCATCTACAAGTCCAACCAGGATTTGCTCCATCCTCCACCATACCCTTCCTTGGGAGGAGAATTTGGGTGAGTGAAGAAGTGAGGAGCCCTTGCCAGCCCTGGCGATCGCTCAGCTGGGCAGGGGGGATGCCGGACCTGCCACCCCTCATGGAGCAGCACCCTGCGGCCAGCCCTTCTGGATACTGCACCGGCTCAAGTGGGAAGTCCCGGCTTGACTAGTCACACTCCTCACACCGGGGTTGGGAAGGGAGCTTGTGGAGACCCTGTGGGAGCAGGTAGTTCATGGTGCAGACACAGATAGGAAGCCCTCGACTGCCTTGAAATACCCCAGCGAGAGGGACCGAGAACATCTTCCCGAGAAACACAGGAGAGCTGCGCTGGGAACAATCTACTCATCAGGCAACAGCACTCTGCAAATATTAGAGGCAAAGTCGATAACAGCTACTTTAAAAGTTGCCCAACATTTCTTTCTATTTCCAGTTCCCAAGATCTTTGCCAATATTTATGCTCTTGGGCTTTTTGGTGTTTTTTGGTGTTTTGTTTTGTGGTTTTTTTTTTTTTCCATGGTAAGTGTCTGCCTCAGACTAATTTAATTATTTAAGGGAGAAGTAATTTCAGTCAAAACACTTCATTCATTTCTGAGATGAGGTGAGAGGAAAATATTGTGTTACTTCACTGAAAAATTCCACTGTCCTTTGCTTTCAGCAGCTCTTCCACTCTGAAGTGGCAGAGCTGACCTCCAAGTTTGGACAAATTATATTTTTATATATATATATATGTATGTATATGTGTATATATAAACATACACACAAAAAATAATAAAAAAATCAGAGTTCACACATGCTCAATGGAGACAATTTCATTTTTAGCATCTAAATATTTTTGGAGATTCTGTCCTCATTTAGCACTCTTAGAGCACTCACTGACTAATAGAGCTAGCTGAAAAAAGTCCCATGAAATATATTTCAGTCCTGCTATACTGCTTTGTTGGAGCAGAAGTGCTTCGTGGATATCATTTCCAAAGATGCTTTGATCTGGGAAGTTTCTCAGTGTTTTAAAGCAGGAAGTCATGTCCGCTGGTTGGAAAGAAAGGGTTCTTAATCAAAAGTCTAAGCCTTCTGATGAAAAAACATCTATTCAGCAATATCTCACTTCTCAAAAAGCTGCAAAATGTGCAAAATGTCACAAAAATGAAGTTGCTCCTAACGTCTGACCAACATCATCCTCAATAACTTAAAGCAAGGAGACACAAAAACAGACCTGAGGGAAAGAGGACAGTGCATGAACTGGGATGTGGAAGGTGGTAACACTGGAACCAATACACAGAATAGGGAAGAGAGACTTTTTGGAGATGAAGAACTGGTGAGTGATGGGGAAGAGGGCTCTATGGTTGGGCAAAGCAACAGAGAGAAGGTGATGGAAAGGAGACGAGATCTGCAGCTGTGGCCTGGGAACCCTGGAGGAGATGTTCAGTACAAGGGACTTGTGCAGTGACCAGCAGGAGAGACCAGGTGCAAAACCACCTGAAAAAGGCAACAGCAAAGTGTGGGTCAGCCTCACACGCTGGTCAACAGCCAGATGGCAACCCACTATGATCTCTTACTCTGCCTTCTGAATCAAGTGAACAGTGTCTGCATGATGGATATGAAACCTTCCTGTCCAAAAATCACATGGATTGAAATGGCCAAGTGGCCAAGCCACTCTCCATCATTTTGGAGAAGTCCTGGCAGCCTGGTGAACTTCCTGATGACTGGAAAAGGGAAAACATAACCCCTATTTTCAAGAAGGGGAAAAAGGAAGACCCAGGGAACTACAGGCCGGTCAGTCTCACCTCTGTGTCTGGCAAGATCATGGAGCAGATCCTCCTGGAGACTATGCTCAGGCACATGGAAAATAAGGAGGTGGTTGCAGACAGCCAACATGGCTTCATCAAGGGCAAATCATGCCTGACAAATTTGGTGGCCTTCTATGATGGAGTTACAGCGCTGGTTGACAAGGGAAGAGCAACGGACATCATCTACCTTGACTTGTGCAAGGGATTTGATACTGTCCTGCACGACATTCTGGTCTCTAAATTGGAGAGATATGGATTCGATGGATGGACCAGTTGGTGGATAAGGAACTGGCTGGATGGTCCCACTCAAAGAGTAGTGGTCAANCCAGTACAAAAGAGACATGGAGCTGTTGGAAAGAGTCCAGGGGAGGGCCACAAAGTTGATCAGAGGGCTGGAGCACCTCTCCTATGAGGACAGGCTGAGAGAGTTGGGATTGTTCAGCCTGGAGAAAAGAAGGCTCCGGGGAGATCTAATTGTGGCCTTCCAGTACCTGAAGGGGCCTACAGGATAGATGGAAAGCAACGGTTTATCAAGGACTGTAGTGACAGGACAAGGGGTAATGGGTTTAAACTGAAGGAGGGTAGATTTAGATTAGATGTTAGAAAGAAATTCTTCCCTGTTAGAGTGGTGAGGCACTGGAACAGGTTGCCCAGAGAGGTTGCAGAGGCTCCATCCCTGGAAGTGTTTAAGGCCAGGTTGGATGAGGCTTTGAGCAGCCTGGTCTAGTGGAGTGTCCCTGCCCATGGCAGTGGGGTTGGAACTAGATGATCTTTGAAGTCCTTTCCAACCCAAACCATTCTATGATTCTATGATTCTGTATGAGTTAGGTGGATAACATCAGTTGATTTTGTAGAAGCCTAGGAAATAGCGCCATGAAAAAACCCAAACATATCAGGGCTGGAAAATACCACAGAAGTAGCCTCCAGTGCCACTTTGTCCTACACTTCTTTCTGTACAATGGTTGTGGTCACATAGTTTGTTTTATTTTCAAACAACTGTAGTTCTGAGAATCATGAAGCCCCCAGCTCAACTTTCCACCAAAAAAATGTGGAGAGTTGTTGACTGGAACTCCCTGCATGCTCAGCACATACATGCTGCTGTGCTCACCTAGAGTTGCTACAGAGACTGGGTAAGTGAGCACATAGGCTGACCTCATCCTGCCAACGCCACGCATCTCCAGGGAGCTTTGGGGTGTTATTTCCTTGGGAACGGAGGGGATGCAGCAGCCTCTCTTCGGAGACGCCTTGTGCTTCCCATGACAGGTTTCTGCGAGAGCCCTGGAGGTGGTGCCTCCTGTGGGACGAGGAGCAGCAGTGCCTCTGGCAATGCCAGGAGCTGACATGCCTCCAGGAGGAAGGGGGACAGGAAGAAGGAGGTTGGCAAGGATGCTGCTGAAATTATACCGCAGGTGGAGGTAGCAGCATAAAAGAAAATAAAGTGGGCCTTGAACTGTAGTTATTTTCAGATATTTCTAAGAAACTCATTCTGTTCTTATGAACATAATTTTCAGTTTCCAGTTTTATATGCTACACATAATATATATATAATATACTATATATAATATATAGTATTAGAGAAGTCTATTAATCTGTGTAACTAATTGCATAAAACTTGCCTTACGTTCTCTTGAGGGACTGACTTATTCTCTGTAAAGATAGCTGCAATTTGACTGATATTCAAAATATTCTAATTAGTACAGTCAATGTATCTCAACTGTAAATGCAGAGAAACTACCAGGTGGAGGAAGGGGACCATCTCAGGCAGTATCTGCCACTGAAAGGTCTTAGCAAACTTCATTGCTCTTTAGCATCAGCTAAATGTCACTAAGAGGGCTGATACATAGAGAAATTCCACACAATTTGCAGCTGCTGTTGATCACAGTCACAGAGTTAAAAAACTTTAAGGCAAGGAAAAGGACTAAATGTAGACATACAGATATGACACATGAAACAGCATGAGCGGAGATTCAACAGAGTTGAAGAAAGAATTAATAAAGGTAAAAATCTTTGAAGCCTTGCATACTGTTTACGTGAGTCAAGACACATAGCCACAGTTTCATATTCCATGAAGAAAACATAAAATAGATTTGGTATGTGAAATGGGATCATCACAGTCAGTAGACTTCCCAAAATGAGACTTCCTGCATCAAAGCAAGGACAGGCATTTTTTTAGGTTCTTATCAAGGTCGAAGCCAGTTCCTTATAATACTGTAATAACATTACATCATTGCACACCTGAGCCACAACTAGAAATTTTCCTCTTAGAAAATAAAGTACTTATACTGAAGTCATTCAGGTTTTTTTGCTTGACTCCTCAAACATGTATCAGTCTCTAAGTAATGCAAGTCAGGTGTGCAATGGCACTGTTCAGAGAGGTTCCTTCACAGTGCCATGGCTTTCACAGGAGACTGCAAAAAGAAGTGGAGACTAACATCAAACACAGCAAAGGCTGTCAATTCACACCGCATTCAGAGCCAAGCAGAGCTTAACACTCCCTAAACCAGCCAGCAGTGTGAATGCAATCTGACGGCAGTGTACTTGGGGCCACCCAAGCTCACATGCTTGCATGCAAACACTGACTCGCTTACACAGCTCAGAAGATCAGGAATAAGAACTGACTCCTGAACAAATTCGCCCAGGAGGCCAGCACAGAGACACTCCATCCTCCGAGTTTCATTTTTGGCTGCCTCATCAGTAAATGCTGTGTTTGGTTAAACTTACCTATGACATTCCCCTAGACACTGGACACTCAACATGCCAGCAGGATGACAACAGGTACACCAAAGCTAACACACCTTCTCTAGTCACCACCTCCAAACCACATCTCTGGCTAGCATCTGGAAGTGGTCAGGACTATTGTTTAAAACCATCTAGCATATAGTGTGCTACCACCTCTTGCTCGATTTGTCACCTGGTGCTGCACATTCTCCCCACAGCTGAGAGGCACCAGCTGGTTGCAGCAGGCAGAGCAGAGACAGCTCTGCCATTAGCACGTTTCCACCACAGCACCAGAACTGGCAAGAGGTCACCCTGCAGTAGGGTCTCATGCTGCCCCCAGCACCAGCCTTGCCATCTCAGAGACAGACCTGGGAACGGGGGAACGAACAGCAGCCCAGCGAGCGTGAGCAAATCCGGCAGGGACATGTGCCGTGGCTGTCTGCATCTCAGCATCTCTTGGCCAACATGACCTGATCAAAAACCCACACTGAGCTCCTTCTGTTCTGAATTTTTGCTCTCTGGCTTTGCTCACAATGACTTTAAAAGTAGAAATGAAGTTGTTCCCCCAGAGTGCATTTCTGGACTCACTATCTGCAGTCCCAGCAAATTGGGAAAGGTTTGTGGAAAAGATGAGCCAACACATAGAAGATACTCTTTGTCCCTTCCTAAGCTGGTCCATTCTTCTAGGCAACGGTGCCTTTATGCTACCATCATGCAATGCCAAACACAAGTGGCCCAAGCGTAAACCCATCCTGGCATGTAGTGTTGTTATATAGGACACAGATTTTGGCGCTAAGCCCAAATACTTAAAATACCAGATAACCCCTGAAATGCCAACTACAGATGAAATTGCCAGTAAGAAGAGAATAAGCTCTAATGCGGTATTTAAAGGTGCACTGTTTAGACACTGCAGTGACAAACAATCTATAAATACTCGAGTAGAGTTTTAGAGGTATGCATTCAAAATAGTGTGCTGATAAATGTATTTGTAAATTAAGGGTGGAGTGTGCATTGTTACAAGAATACAGAAACTGTATACACTTAATTGCCCTCAGAACCTTATTAGTAAAAAGAAGGAATTTTTAAGAAATAGTCACATAAATGTTGACATCAAACTAACTTTTTCTGCTCACAGAAATACTTTGCTTTCAAAAGAAACTAAAATCCAGGAATTCATAGTTATGCAGCAATTTCAAATGCAAATGCCAGACAGATACCCAAGAACAGTGTGAATCACAGGTCTACACCTCATCCAGCGAAAACAAAAGTAGAAAACCCATGAGATTCTTACTCATACTGGGTTTGATTTTCCCCAGGTAGGTGGGAGAAAACAAAAATGAAAGACATTTCAGTGTGGTTGAATAAACAGGCATGAGCAAGGGACAGCACCCCTACGACTGAAAATGTTCTCATTTAAGCAACGGTTTTCTAAATCCCACACCAAAGCACTAGACTCACAACAGCACACCAGCGAACTTTTCTTGAAGGTGGACTGGTGTTCAACAGTTGAGCAGCATCATCTCTAACCTGTGATGCCTTCACCAATAACTCCAGTAACCAATAGCTCTTGGGAGGACAGGAGTAAAAATGCACAAGTTTTGAGCCTTGCTGTAGGCAGCGTAAAATCAGATTTGGTATTGCTTTGCGTTACGGTACTACTTTCGGTGGTTCTGCCCCATGCTCCATCAAAGCTCTTTGTCTCCATAGCTCTTCAGTTCCTTTCCTAAATTGGTAATGAGCAACAGAGAACTGAAAATAGATTGCAGATGTGTGGCAAGATGTCAGTAACATGATACACAGAGACATCATTTGTCATTGATGCAGAGTAGTCTATCAGCCTTGTGAAAGAACTATTTGCAGAGACACTACTTATAACATCCTTTTGAAAGTCCATAACAAGACAGTGATGATGATACCAGCAGCAACATAACCAGAGTTTATTCTTACATTCCTAAACTACAAAGGATTGGTCACATTTTTTATAAGCTTTGAGATGTTTCAGAACCTGCATCTCACTAGAAGGGAAGACTCCAATGCTTAGATCTCTGAACAGACTCAGGCACCTAAAACTGGTGCATGATTCCAAAATTAGACCCAAGAGCCTGACTTCTCATGCATCAAAATCCCTAACTTAAATATGTTTCTGACCATACCCAAAGCCACTGGAAACTTGGCCACATTGAGCAGCAAGGTGCTTTGTTCCAGCTGGCATCACCAAACATGTTGGCACAGCCCAGAGACCTGACAGAGGAAGGGTAAGAGTGGCCGCTCCCATAGCAGCCTGTTTCCTAACCAACAGATGGGTAATTAAGGCTCCCGCCTAGGTAAGAGGATTCAAACCTGAATTTCACAAGCAAATATCCTAAAATATTCTAAACCCCAGTGTCTGTGTGGCCCAGCCACTGTCCCTGAGCTGCAGGCATTGCATTTTGTATGGGAAAACTGAAAACCAGCTGGCACAGAGAGAGGTTTGGTCTCTATTCCCGCGGCTGGGAGAACCTTCTTGGAAGGAGGAGATGGAGGTTTCAGTCAGTGGCCAGTGGATATGTGCTACTGCTATATAAAGCTCCTGAGAACATCATATCTATTTATGTCACCCAATTTAGCCTGTAAATCTCACCCTAACATTGATGTCTAAAACAGGCCAGATGAATCATACTTGAGAAAGGGCTGATTCTCCCCACTGATGAGAAAGGGAGCCTAGACTGTAAAGCTCAGCCATAGATGTCAACACTGAAGATGTCCAAACTGAGATGAATCTCAGCCACACACACAGAGTAACTTAATTATTCAGCTTCCATTTAGATGTCCAACTATTACCCACACCAGAGGGAACTGAGTAGGAATTAGGCATCCAGCACCCAGAGCTCACTCGAGGACATTAGAGACAAAGACTATCTTTGTCTTCTTTCTTGTGCTATGCCAAATATATCATTAATGCTTAGCAACTTAGAGAGCACTGTGGTAGTACTGAGAAGCTTGAAAGGATATCAGCAAATGTCCATTACTCCATTGGATAACTCAAAGAGCCCTGAACAGCATTAATGAAGTTTAAGCACTAACAACAATCTGGAAATGAAACAAAATTCATTTCACAGAAATGCACATCAGTTATGTCTCGAAAAATGGTGTCTCGCAGAAGTCACCAACAGTCAAAATTCAACCACTGAATTATACTGCATGCTATAGCCAAAACAAGAATGGTCATCTAAACACTATTTCATATAATGAATAATGAGGATGGTAATTTATAGGTTTAGTTTATGAAACACAAACAAAATAATATTATTTGTTAAAATTCATCTCTGCAACAAAATATTGTTAATATGAGAGTTAGTAGCATAACAAAACAGCCAGCAACATACCCTTTAACAGTATGTACATGACGGTTAGACTTAAACAATTGTGAAATGTATTTTGCCAGTCCTAGTGCATTATTTCTCTTATCCAAAGCCCTGGGAGCAGATGGGAAGAGTACTGGGATCATTCCTAGTCCTCAGCAGCTACAAAGGGTCTCAAGCAAGCCTGGTCACTGGTCTATGCTGAACAGTCTCGTGTCCTTATTCAGCAACCACCAATCTCCTTATTAAGTTTCAAATTCAAATTTTGTCATGCTTCTATGAAATGCGCCAGCATAAGGTTTTTCTTAAAAACAGATTAAACGTTATTGTGATTACCTTTTTATTACTCTAAGTCTGAGAATATTGACCTCCATTTTGAAGCCTAACCTTATTTTTCATGCCTTTCAAGTTTATGTGAGGTTGCCTGTTTGATACTCATACATGAAAATTTCATATTGTTGGCTCTGCTCTCAATAAATTATTTAGAAGGTCTGAATATTACTGCAGTGTTCAGATTTTCAGAAGAGTTTGGTAAATCCCTTTATTCTGCTGTCCTCAAAAGACAAACAACTACTCAATACACAGCTAACAATAGCATTAAAAAATAAAATGAAGGCTGGCTTGGAAGAGAGCAAGTATAATTATCTACTGGGAATTTATTATAACTCAGTAATATCTAAATATTTGCAAGAACTTTTGTCTTAATTTTAGCTAAGGAAGCATGCAAACTAAAACCAGGCTGTTGAACATATTTACCTCAGGCTAAAAGAATACAAATCCTCTTACAGACACATGAATTATGATAAGCAAATATCATGAAGTGCATGAGTTCAAGTCATACTGGAGAATAAGGAAACATCTTCAAATCAAAATACACACATGCAGTACTCTTTTGTAAATACTCATCTGCAATATAAAATATAGACCTAGATAAATATAAGACAATAGGTCTATCTTTTCCTAAACATCCTGAAAGAAACTCCCTACAGCTTGTATCCTCCAATTACATTTTTTTTTTCTGGATTAAAAGAAAACAAAACAGGTCATGTTCTTCCTTGCTTAAGAATTTGTTTAATTTGCCCTAGAATCATATTGAAATCTTAAACACAGCCAACTCAAGGCCTGCTTGTTGCTCTCAAAGTGTGTAAATAATGTTTATCGAAGTCCTAATGTACTGCAAAGTCATACTGGTGCATTATAAAATTTAATACTTATTTTTTAGTACCGGTGCAAGTGCGACAGTGATTGTACAGTGATGTACGCAACCTGTGTTGACTAGTTTCAAAAGCTTGCAACACTGAGTTTTTTTAAAACCTGCTAGAGATCAGAAGTTGGGAGTCACAGATAATCCTTAGCTGGTGTGAAGTACAAGATTTGGGATGCTAAAATGCACTTCAGCTGCTTAAAGACAGGTGCTTTCTGAGGCACTTCGAGGAGAAGACAGGAAGGCAGCCAGTTCAGCCCAGGCCAAGCGGCAAGCTCCTGCCCTCGTGGACTGGCAGGCAGGGGCCGGGGATGCTGTACGTTATCGCAAACAGCACTACCCACGTATTTGGGTAACTGAATTGTCCCACTGAGCTGGCCAAAAGTCTCTTCCAGCCTAGTTGTCCTGACCCCAGCCAGCTGCAGATGCTTTGAGAGGGCTACAAGAAAAAGGGTGTACAGTGAATGAGCCCCGCATCCCCTCCGCAGGTGCTCCCATCTCCAGGTATGCTGGGTCCTGGCATGTAATAGTCATCAATGAACCATTAAAGTATCCATTTAAATAACTGTATTTGTACTTTTGCAGCTTCAGGTGGCAAGGAGGCCCATGACTTAATTATACAACATGTGAAGAAGTTTTCCCTTTATTTTTTAAGCTCTCTTTTCTGTAAATTCTTGCATTTTCGTTAACAGCAAAACATTTTTGCTTTATCAATAGCATTTAACATTTATAACCACCTTTCACATCTCTCTTAACCATTCATTTTTCAAAATTGAGAAAACTTACTTTAGTTTCCCATTACACTGGAAGATGTTCCCTCTCTCATCATCTAGTTTTACTGTGAGGTTTCTAAGCAGAGGCAACCAGATCTGCCCATGACACTGAAATCTGGACATAGTGTATTGCACACCCAGTGGCAAAATGATGCTGGCCATTTTACTCTTCACTCCTTTCATCATAATTCCTAAGATTTGATTTGACTTTGTTTTCACCCATGCTTAGCACTGAGGTGAAATATTTTGAGAGTCACTCCCAATACCCCGTCGCACATATTCTGCATTACTTTTCTCTGTTCCATCCCATACTGCCCCCCTTCATTTTAACAGTAACCCAGTTAGCCTTAAATTTGACTACCTTGAACAGCATGGTATACGATGCTGTTATCTTGCTATTAAGCCCCCATGATCACTTTGATGACTTTTAACTTCAGGCATCAAACGATGACAGTGACACTTCTTCCTCACCAGCCTCAGTCCTCCCTCCTTGCAGTCGATTCCTTGTGTGATATAACTCAGGTGAAAGCTGGAAGACTTGTAGTTCAGATGGTGAACAGGAGTGAGCAATAAAGTTTCTGACTCTATTTATCTTTAATACATTTGTGCTTATCTTCCTTAAAACAGAGCTTAAAAGGAATGATTAATGGACTGCAGTAATAAGAGACCTTAAATAACCTGGTGCTTTGCAGTCTAAATATGTTGGGTGTCCAATATAGCAACTGTCTGTTGGACACACAGGGGGACTCTTCTGCCTGGAATGGGCAGAATATCATCTTCCTCACCCAAACTGCTCATCTCAGAGTCCTTTCTATACAACAGATCTACCTAGAGGAGTCAGCAGTGTCTGTGCCGCTGCCTGTCCAGCCCCAAAGTAGGTAAGTCAGGCTGTGGAAGTGTTGGCTATAGCTCCCTGGAGATCAAGGGGCTGAGAGTGCACAAGAGTCCAGATGAAAAGGGCAAAAGAAAGAAAATGAGTACAGAAAAGTAAAGATTGAAACACTCTGGGAGTTGCTGAGAACCATGAGCAGAAGGAGGAGGACCAAAATACACCATGCTGATTATTATGGGAACAGGACACGAGAGTTTAAAAGTGTGATTTAATTTTGTATGTATGATTCATGCAACAAAATAATCCTGCTTAAGCACAGTCCCTCATTTAGTTGGTGCAGAATGCTATAAAAAAAAAAACAAAACTAGACAACCCTCATCTATAAACTGGAACAAAACTACAAAATAGCCTAGAGATTGGTTGACATTTTAAGTTAGACAGGATGGAGCAAATGAGGATTCATATGGGAAAAATATAGTAGGGTTTATACTAAATATAAGGCGGTATTTATACTGAATTCTGGCATATGAATGATGACTGGACTGTAACAAATGTTTATATAGTCCTTTGACCGTACATAGTATATTAATATTGTAAGGTCTAATCAATGAAAATACTTTAGTTCTTAAGGTTCAAATCAGAACAACATGGAAAAGAATATGAAAAAAATAAGAACAAACATTCACTAGTCCTTTGACATTTAAAACAAACCTAATGAAAATTGAATCAAAGTAATGAAAACAAAGTGCTTAAAAATAAAAATTCATAAAAATAAGAGCAATGTTAAAGCTCAGTGGCATCTGTTTGTCTTACCTTTATGGATATGTGGCTAAATGGATGAGAGTCAGAGGTGGTCACAGTAATGCAATACATATGCTTATCCTTTACAGTGTAATTCTTTACGGTGTGGTTTGTAAAGGCTGGGCATGCCAAGGAATTGATGGCTACCTTACTAAGGGTATGACTGTAGTTATTTTATGGTGAGCGGTTTATTCTTTGTGTTAGGTTTGTTATAACGGTCAGCTACTGAGCAAGAAAGACCAAGGGCTGGAACAGCGGGACTGCGGCAGGTTGTGATTAGGAAACATTCGTCAGGGCTAAGGGGAAAAAATCCACAAAGTGCCTTCTCTCTATTTTGCTTGGGCAAAGGGTTGGATCTGAAGATAAAGGGTCCCTTCCAGACTCCTGTTTCTAGACACTTTCTAACAGATGCTTTGTCACCTTTAAATACTCACAAAAAAATCTGAGCCCATCATTCTGATAAAGCAACAAGCCATGCACACACAGGAAAAAATAACTGCAGCACAATGACTTTTGTTGGAATGAACTTGTCATTATCATTTAGCTGCTTGTTAAATGCTTTATATACACAACTAATTCCCAAATGGTCATTTTTTGTTCTTAAAATGAAAAGGGTGGGGGGAGGGTACAGGGGAACGGGTCACAGGGGACAGGATGGTTCTTGTCCCTGGTGTACGCACAACTATCCCAGATAATATCAGTACAAATTCCCCAAACAACGAACAGATTTTTAACAAATCAGTTCATGTCCTCTTTCCATGCTGAAATTCTTTCTGCTCTGCACATCCCAGTGAAAGAGATAAGTATTCACAGCCATGTCCCTGCTATGACTCATATCTTGTTAGAACAGAAACAGGCACTTGGCTCTGTGGAAAAAAAAAAAATCCCACAGCTGCCTGCCTTGGTCTGCTGCAAGCCTACGGCTCCCCGGTTGTGCGCTGCCACAGAGGTCTTCATGTCCCACAGGAGACAATTACGAAGAAGTATCTCCAGAATAAGCAATGTTCTGCATATTATTATAGGAGGGTGGCAAGGGCTAAAACACTAAATATACTAACCCTAATGTTTCAATTTAGCCTTGGCAGTTTTTGTGCAATGAATCAGCAGCACAACTTCATGTCATAGCGATAGTGCTCAGAGCAGATACGCTTTCGGCAGAGACGTGAGTCGGGTGGAATGGCATACTTCATGTTTAAGGGCTTTGCTGTTGGGAGCATGAAACCTGTGCTCTTTGGCAGCAGAGGGTTTGAAGAGGACTGTGACAGATGTGGCAAATAGGTGGGATATCATGTGGCATCTTCTGTTGCTATTTTGACAAATGCTTATTTGAGATAAAAAAATTTCTATTCTTTCATGCCAATTTGAAAAGGCTCAAAAAGCAGAGTTACACCATTGGAAAGTCAGCTACCTGGCAAACTAAGATGTACAACTACCACAGCCACTCTCCTAGAGAAGAGGTGGTTAGTAACAGGAAGAACTAAATGAATTGCTAGAATAACTTGCACTGGTATCATCAAGAAGAAACCAAGCTTGCCAAAAGCCATGATAACTAGCAGATTTGAGCCAGAAAAAAAAAAAAAAAAACCATGAAAAAGTTTTTATCTTCCTAGCCTTTCTTCTTCAGTTTGTCAATGAAAATTTTAAGACCAAGAAAGCAAAGTTAGTCAAGTGTATTTGGTGCAAACATCACTGATTGGACAAATGCAACATAACATTGGGAATGCAGTTAAACCCATAGACCCTAATGGGTCATTCTGTTTCCTGTTCTGTGGCCTCTCTTTACACCACTGAATAAATTGGGTTATCAGATAAGCTCCCAGGGACATCAGCTACCCATAATAAGATAGGCCATTAATGTAAGCATGGTAGTTGGTCCACATCTTACCTAAATGTTGAAGTTCTTCCAAACCCCTGTTCCAGTGCAAAAATAAAGGCAGGCATTCAATCAGCTTCCCCTCTGGGATTACTGAGGCCGAAGTAGAACTGTTATCAGTATGTTGTGATGGGTCTAAACCCCAACATCCTTTCCCACAGAACAACCAGGAGGAGAAAATACTTCACTGTATTATCACCAGCAGATACCCATATTTGGAAGCAAATTTTGAGCAACTGGTGCAAAGAAATATGTGCCTGAATGTGGAAAAAAAATCTACTATTCTGCCTAGTCCTCACTCACCAAGCAAGGTCGCTGTGAATCTGTACTACCTTGAGTAAAATCAGAGAAATTTTCTACTTAGGTGAAGACTCTGGTTTTACTGCAGATGTTTGAAGTCTGAGATGTCTGAAAAAAAATGGCAGAAGTCTCTGGTTCATTTTCAATTTCTCCCTCTAACTCAATAATTAAAGCACAGAGGAATGGCCAGACACCACTAAAAGTAGTCATGCCACTTCATACATGATAAAGCCTTCATCTATAAAGGAATTAGGTATAGATAAATACAGGTAGCATGCATATGGGAAACCATATATTTTCTTCCACTTCTGCCTTTGAAATTCTGTGGCTGATTCAAAGAATGACTCTGACATCTGTCTAATCCCCTCAGTGTTGCACATGGGAGAATGAGTAAGGAGAATCAGATAAACAGAGGCTGGTACAGAAAGATATATATGGATATGAGTGTGGTCCATGCATCACTTGGGATGCACTCTACGCTATACTGCAAAATATGTAATAGGTAGAAGTCAACAAAAGTGCACTGAAATACATTTAAAAAACCAATAACAACAAAAAAAGGTGTTGTAGGAATCCACCTCTGTACATCTTCCACCACATCAGCTCAGGAGGTAAATGCATATTTTACCCAAAATCCTAAGAATCTTGGACTTTGCACTTTTACTAAATAACTCTTCCATAAATATTAGCAATAATTAGTGCAGTGCCAATATTATTTGAACATTTATTGTTATCTTAAATATGAAAAGGTGGAATAATGAAGGGATTTAGAAGACTGCAATGCTTAAAAATTCTTAAATAATAAAACTTTCCTACTGTGTCTTCTTTAAAAGGAAATTAAGTACTTTGATCTTCCCAAGTATCATTTCAGCTTAGCACTGAATATTTCATTTGAGTGAACTGACAAAAAAAGGAAAAAGTTTATTTTTTTTTATTTACATCAACATTTAAATGTCCTTTCTAAACACTGCGCTGGTTGCTCCCTTCACCCAGGACGGGCACTTCACTGTGCTTCAGCTTTTGCGGTCTAGTTAATACATCCAACCTACTACCAGAGTAAAGGCAGCAAGATCCTAACCACAGGCTTTGTGATACCACATGCCAAAACAAGAAAATGCAATTTAATCTTGAGGTGACAAAACCCAAAATGTATAAAACAAATTTGAAAAAAAAAATATGCAAAAAGTGTTTTTACTTGAGTCAAAATTACCCTTTCTAAAATTTTGTTTTCAAAATTTAAAAAAGTGTCAAGAAAAATGGAGAATTTTTTCCCAAGAAAACTTTTCATTCTGCAAAAATTTTCTGTTATAAATCATTCCTGTTGGAACTGGTTTTATTCCATTTCCTAGAGGGTAAAGGTACACTTTGCCTCTATAAAGTGTATTGTAATGCCTCCTGATGATTTTTTTCCCCCTCTTTTAGATCTGACATATTTTTCCTTATTGCCCACACTAAAATAAACATTACTAAACACAGTTTTCCTGTGAGCTCACATGCAAAAGTAGCTGGGGCAATGTATTCATTTTGCTGTTTATATTATCCTGTTGAAAACAGGGAGAACTTGGCGCTTTCTCAAGTCCCAAAGAATAAAGTCAAAACAAAACCGAGCTGTCATTAGGCAACGTCTCTGAGCAGAGTAGCGCAGAGCTGCAGGACTTGCCTCAGAGTTCAAGATGTAATCTCCCTCCAAAATCCCTGGCAAAAGGTGATATCATGTGATTTACACTGGGTTTAGACTTCTGCTTTCTCACCCAGGGACAACTTCCAAGGGCTGGAACCATCTCCCTCATCCTTGTAATGAGATGGAGGGCATGCAACCTCCTCTCCTTCACATCCCCACAGTTCTTCCAGGGCAAGGAGAAATACGTGCTACAGAGGCAGATGACATCTAACTAGCTCAGGAAGTTAGACAGCAAAAAATCCCACCGATTTAATTCAAGCAAACACTCTTAGAACTGCTGCTTATGGATGCACACCAGCGTACCAACCTGTAGTAATTTTGTGCTCATTCTCTTCTCCATTAAAACTTCAATTTTGCTTTTTGCAGCAACCAGCATAATGCATTGTGCTGGAGAGAAGCACTCTTCAAAAGGGAAAAACACTGCATCAAAGCAAGATTTCTACCTTGGACCACAGCAAATTGCTTGGCTAGCCTGTTATTACACTTGAGGCGTTCTCAGGCAGCTGGGCCTCATTACAGGCAATGGAGCTTTAGCCATTAACTTCAGAGAGATCAGGATAAAGCACTAAATGCAATGAAGATAATTTAAAGCATGTTAAGCAAGAAAATGAAACGGTATAGAACATTGCTAATGCTGTATGCTAAGCGTGCTTCCTACTGAGTGCTGCTGGAAGACCATGTATGCCTTGGGACAGACACTCCTACGGCACTTCTGATCTCTTCCAGCCCGGTGGGGGCCTTGCCATGCCACAGCAGAATGAACAGCTGAAAGATGAGGTCCATCCCTCCTTCCTCCTTGTACCAGTTCCAGCGGAGGAAGCATTTCCAGGCAGAGCATTGTTGCAGAAAGCAGCTTTTGGGGGGACAAAAAGTGTGTGATCAAGAGTTTGCCTGTATAGGATTTGCTGATTCGTTTGCTGTGAGTTTTAACAGCACTGATGTAGTAAATTGGAAGATGAAAGATGCGGGCGTTTGCGGGTCAGACCAGGCTTAGAGCCTGGTTTTGAATAGATCTATAGCTTTCCATATAGATCTTTACCCTCCATACACCGCAGGTAAACACATGAGACTGAGCTTCTGCGCTACGGAAGAGAGGTCTCGGGAAAGGCATGTGTGGATGGACAACCCCGAGCCCTGCCAGCACAGGACGAAGCATTGGGAAGCAGTTAGCAACTCTGGGCCCTTGCAGGCCAGGAAGGACAAGGACCCCCAAGCCCAGGACCAGCGAGGGGGACGGTCTTCTCTGCATCCCCCTGCTGTGGTTTGTCCTGCCAAAGAACAAACCAGCAAGGCAGGCACTTCAATGGGAACTTCGACGGCAAACAATTTACAGCTTTGGAAAGCTAAACCCAACCAGAGCGATGCCACTTCCAGCCCTACCAGCTGGCAGCATTGCACTTAGGTCTCTGAACGTGGTTGTCTGGGATCTCACCTGAATTTTGTGAAACACAGACGGGGAGCTTTTCTAATCTACCAAACCCCATGGGCATAACCAGCATTAATAAAGAGCATCTTTTTAGAGAGCTTTCAACTTTTTCAAAGTCTTCAAAAAGAAACTCTTTCTCCACCATCATTCATTTGGTTTGCTCACCACTACAGTGATTATTTTTTTAATCCATTTGGGGTTCAGCAGCCACATGCCAAAATTCCTGTCACCTCCCCCAGAGATGCTAAGGCTTATTCTTCAGCTTTTTAGTGTAATTTGTTCATTGTGAAACAACACAGCTCCAAAAGCTGATCCAAGTGTAACCTCAGCCTAAGTCCAGGACTCACTTAGTCCAAATCCTTCCCCAAAAATATTACCACATTTCTAAGGAAATGCATAAGTGTTGCAAAGACAAAATTTCAGCTTTCAGCTACTGAGATTTTGCAAATTTTAACAGAACCATATTTTTGTGAAAGATAGACTTATAAAGAACTTTAACAACTGCTCTCAATTAGGCTTTAGGTGATTAATTCTGAAGTAGGTTTTATGAAAGAATGAACAATAACAGCAGAAGGTCCAGGCATTAATATTAACCTGTAATAAAAGGAATGATGTTTAAACCGTTCCTAGAAATAAAAGATGAGTACCTGGTCCTACAGTGCTGGAAGAAGCACATAGCTTAAATTATATCCAATCAGGCAAAATACAGATATTAAATATTTATGAGCAGCTCTGATATATTCTGAATTAATCAGTTCTGCACATTTAAAAGTTTTAATATTTAATGCTGCTACCTCAACAGTCCTGCAGAAATATTAAACTTTTGTACAGTCCTTTCAAAGGAATAGCAAGAGATTTTACTACACATAACATCTGAATTGTGGCTGTAGGTTTTGTGCTGGGCTGTGTTTTGTGGAGAACCATGATTACAATGTATTGAACTACAACTGAAATTCTCAACATTTTCACCACAGATGAGACAGGAATAAGGACAGTAATGAAAACAACAGTTCTTAAGCCAGGGGTAAGTACATGCGCAATCTGATTAAGTCTCCTAGGCATGATGGATTACTCATGAAGGCTTACTAATATCACACTTGAATGAAATCTCTCAGATGAGTGTAAATGGCACGCTAAAGGCATTTTAGATATTGTAGCGTATTAGTGTTAGTGTGTTAGTATAGTAAATCTCCAAAACACCAGCTGTGGTAAGCAAAAATATATAGAGATATTTATCTGTCCACAAGTTCCCTCACTGTAAAAAAGCAAACATTCTGAATTTGTCTTCACTGCTGCCAATAATGGTAATTTTAAGTACAATATACAAGAACTGTTATAGTCATTTGCAACTAGTTTTACAATATAATGTTTCAAATCATATTAAAGTTGAAAATGAAGAAATTACAACCTTCTTTAGAAGGGACCATGTCATATATGATGCTGATTCCATTATTACATTGCTGGCTTTGATGATAAACATATTTCTGAGATTTCTTGCTTTATTACTTCTGAATAAATTAAGAATTCCTTAGAAAATTCCTAGATAAAACACTACGAAAACACAACACCATAAAACTGTTAGAGTTTGGTGGAAATTGTAAGAGGACAACAAACAGTTCAGATTCTGCAACACCTGAACTCCTTGCCCATCTCTTTGCCCTTTGTCAGTCAGTGTAAATTCAATATATAGCTATTATTCTACATAGTTTTGCCTTCATTTTCATTACAGACCACAAAACAGAAATTACTGTACTAAAAACCTAATACTACTGGGAAGTTCAAAGGGAACCATAGCTGTCAGGAACACCCTATCACTGAAGCTATAACACATAAAAATCAGTGTATGTAGGTCATTACCAAGGCACTGCCCCCCATATCAGGTATTCTTAAAAACAACCAACTCAAGAAAACCTCCTCCCAAAACAACAAAATCAGTCAGAGATCTCAAGCCTTTATTCTCCATTTGGTTTCAAGGAAAAATAAGCATCATCCTTTAACATCATTCCCTTCTAGTAACCAAACCCGCCACAAACGCTCACACGTGGCAGACGAAAGAGAGAAGCTCCGCTTCAGTCCTTGCATCACTCTGTGCTCCTGCTAACCCACGCTCATTCCCAGAGACCCCAAGCAACCAAAGCTTCCACATACAAAAACTTCTGCCCCTGAGATTACTCCTTGCTAATTTCACAATATTGCTTGTAAGAGAACAAAAAAAAAAAAAGCAATAAATCTGTCCTCTAATGAGATGCTAGAGAGCAGCAGCCAGACTCCTTTACAGAACCAGTTAAAACAAAAGCAGGTTCTTCATTCCCAGTGCTGAAGAACATTGTCCAAGGGCAGACATACACAGGTGAAACAGTGCTGATGGCAGTTGTTTAGTGAAAGGTTGTGTTTCTATGAAAAACAGAGAGGAAAGTACGGGGAAGTTAAGAGAAAAGGCATGAAAGAAAATGCAAGGACACAATCTGAATACCTGTGCTGAGCACAGTGTGCTGGGTTGACCCAGGCTGGAGGCCAGGTGCCCACCAAAGCTGCTCCATCACTGCCCTCCTCAGCTGGGCAGGGGAGAGGAAATACAGCAAAAGCCTTGTGGGTCGAGATGAGGACAGGGAGAGATCACTCACCAATTACTGTCACGGGCAGGACAGACTTGGCTTGGGGAAAAACAATAGTTTAATTTATTACCAATCAAATTCAGAGTAGGATAATGAGAAATAAACCTAAATCTTAAAAAAAGCTTCCCCCACCCCTCCCTTCTCCCCAGGCTCAACTTCACTTCCCATTTCTCTCCCTCCTGCCCCCCCAGCGGCACAGGGGGATGGGGAATGGGGGTTGTGGTCAGTTCATCACACCTTGTCTCTGCCGCTCCTTCCTCCTCAGGGGGAGGACTCCTCACACACTGCCCCTGCTCCAGCCTGGGGTCCCTCTCACAGGAGACAGTCCTCCAGGAACTTCTCCAACATGAGTCCTTCCCATGGGCTACAGTCCTTCACCAACTGCTCCAGCATGNCTCCTGCCCCTCCTTCTGCACTGACCTTGGTGTCTGCAGAGTTGTTCCTCTCACACCTTCTCACTCCTCTCTCTGGTTGCAGTTGCGCAGAGTTGGGGTTTTTTTTTCCCCTTAACTCTGTTATCCCAGAGGCACTACCACCATTGCTGATGGGCTCGGCCTTGGCCAGCAGCAGGTCCATCTTGGAGCCAGCTGGCATTGGCTCTGTCGGACATGGGGGAAGCTTCTAGCAGCTTCTCACAGAAGCCACCCCTGTAGCCCCCCCGCTACCAAAACCTTGCCATGCAAACCCAATACAGCACAGCCATGAGACCAACATGCTTATTCAGCTGATGGATAGGCCCTGTGATGGCCAAATCTTCCTGTTGCTCAAAGAAATCATTCACAGACCATCTCATGTTCCCCTGCACTCAAGGAAACATGACTTTATGAGAATAAGGAAGACTTTATCAAAGAAAAAATGGGGGTTACCAATTTCTTTTTCTTCTGAAGGTGATTCACATGACCCTGCACAGAGGTTATCTCAGTGGGATCTACTATCAGCTAAGAGGTGTTATGCCCATTGCATTACAAGGTGCAAGTAAGAGACAAGTCACAATGCTCACAGAGGGATACATGACATCACAGTGACCCTTGAGCAAGATTTCAGGAGGAGTTTAAAACCAAACCAAAAATGATAAACCAAAACTGTCATAAAAGAATTTCTAGAAACTTCTGCATTTTTTCCAGAAGTGTCAGAGAGTACCTTGCAAATAGATGTGATTCTTACTGAAACAGCCACAGCAGACTGGGGGAAACCCATTTTCCGGTCAGAGTGGTGAATTAATCAACCAATTAGCAGCCTGACCTGACTGCACAAAGTGTTTTTCCCAATAACAGGAGGGTAGGAAAATTTTGACTAACTTGGAATATGCTAAGAAAGAGAAACTCTTAACACCAGTTCAAAATCACATCTAATGTGTGAGAAGATAAACAAAATTTCCAGAACCCCCAGAAGTGGTTTTTCTAGGAAAAAATAACCCTGGATATGAATTTCATTGTGTTTCTTAGATACATCTTTCTCTGAACAATGATATTCACATCCACATGTGGTGCCATGCCCAGATGCAAGTCCGGAAGGCAGCCACCAGTTTGAATTGGCCAGTGGCAGGAGGAGAGGAAAAGAAAATTTTACACAGGGCTTGAAGAAACTTCTGTTCCTTGTGTATCAGAGCACAAATATGGAGTAAAAAAAAAATTATTATGGAACAACACTTGCATCTACACAGGTGAACTTGGACTTGCAGACCAATATCAGAGAAAGGAAGTTTTGAAGTACATAATATGAGCTACAAATTAAAGAACAGTGGATGCTGGCTTGGACATCACTGCTGTTTCAACAGACATAGGAACCAAGCTGGAAAGTGAACCCCTAATTGGCTGTGTATGCTGCTGACAATGCTGGGGACATAACTTGTCCACCTGGAATGTGGGAAAACAGGATTTGATTGGAACTGATAGGAATTTGAGCAAAAGGTTCAGACAGTTAAGGAAGTATAGAATCATAGAATGGTTTGGGTTGGAAGGGACCTCAAAGATCATCTAGTTCCAACCCCCCTGCCATGGGCAGGGACACCCTCTGCTAGACCACATTGCCCAAAGCCACATCCAACCTTGCCTAGTACATGATCTAATACCCTGTTCAGATTTAACAATGGCAAAAGCCACACCAAATCCTTATAAGACAATAAAAGCCAAATGAATTAAAAATGAAGCACATTGAGATGTCACTCCTCAAGATCCCTAAGCAATCAGTCGTAGCTCCCCTGGGCAGAAACACAAAGGCAGCAAGAGAAGGGCAAGGAGTGGCTAACCCCTCTTCAGAGGCCCAGGATCTCAGNAGCAAGAGAAGGGCAAGGAATGGCTAACCCCTCTTCAGAGGCCCAGGATCTCAGGGGAATTTTAGCTGCTAAAATTTTGGTGCATTTGAGACAGCAGTCCATCCATTTGCAAACTGTTACCAAAAAGCTGCAGAATAGCAAAGATGGGAACTGTGGATGTAAAGGTAAACCAGTAGATGCAGGAAATGGTGGTGTAGGAGAGCTGTAAGGACAAAGGAGGGTCTCAGACCCTCTCATGCACTGGTCCCAGCCCCATGGTTTTACATTTAAGCAAGAAGCAGCACATAGTTCTTTGTGAGCATCAGAATTTGCTCTCCAAACCAACAATTGTAAATAAGAAATTAAATCACAAGGGATCACACCACACTTATAAGCTGTAGAGAAGGAGAAGTATGCAGAAACAGCTTTCTGTGAAGCACAGAGAGCTAAATGAAGGTGTTTTAAAGGCTTCTTACCTTTTAGCATGGGTAAATACCCTGGCTATTACAGCCGGTTCAGTGTGCTTTTCCCCAAATTGACTTGAAGAATGGTAAACAGCCAGTGGAAGTAGATCCAAACAGCAAGGAAAGCACAGCTTTCACACATACACAAATCCTCACCAATTTGCATTGATGGATGTTGCTTTACACCTGCCATGTGTGAGGGGTGACAGAAGCAGCCTTTCTTGGCCAGATTGCTGTATCCAGAGGGTATCCTAGGGCAGGGACTGGCAGAAATGAAATTGAGGGAGAATGGGAAGTGACTGATGTGCACATATATAAGTCAAATATGGAAATACATACCACATACGTAGCACAGCAAAGACATACCTATGCCGTTCTAGTGATTTATACATAACTAAGCATCTTGTTTGCAAACCAAATTCCTTCAAACTTATCACAGATCTAATCATAAAAGGGAGGAAACCTGCATGTCCCAACAGGCGTTCTATGAGTTACACACGTGCAGAACTGAGTTGGAAACTGCACAAGTTTAAAATATTGATTTGAAACCTGATTTTCTTTCAGCAAGTGAAAATCTTTTTTAAATTAACCAGTAATTATAGAATAGCCATACATAAGTCTGCCAAACATCTGTGCATCATTTTAACAAAAACAAACTTTTAATCAACATTGATCAAAAAAGTAAGGTAGGTGGAAAGTTATAAGAAACCCAAAGAGGCATTTGAAACGAAATGGTCCTCTAGCTAGAGCACTGTGGAGATCCTTCTGTGCTATGGGGGGTCAAGGAAATAACACCAGTAGCGTAATTGTAAAACATATTGGCAAGGCAGGTGCTGCAGTTCATTGTTATGCTAAAAAACTCCTAACAACCTTCTATAGCAATTGCAGCTGCCTTTCTTTTACCGATGTATAATAATTATCCATCTGATTAGCAAATGTAACCACCTGCAGTTAACTGGTTTACCAGTTTAGCTACTTTGAAGGACAAAATGTCTTTAAAAATCAGGCAAGTTAATGCTAAAACTAAAACGCACTTCAAAAGTTTCATACTGAAATAATATCTCAAATGGCTATGGAACTATTTTCACTCTGGTACAAGTGCTCCAAAAAATGTGAAAAAGTGTCCTAAAAATGGCCTCAATAAATTTTAAAGTATCAGGTAGTTCAGTCAGTATTCTATGAAGGACAATTATTATAACCACATTTTACTACTGAAGATATCCATCACACTACAGACACCTAGCCACCTCAGAGAACACATTTAAATATATACAGCCATTAAGTATGGCCAAGTTCTCCTCCTCTCTTTCTCCCCTGATGTCTCTCTCTCTCTCTTTTATTCTTTTTCCCGATGACCGTAGTCTTGCTTCTTATATGAAAAAGCTGTTCCTCTTCAGTATTCTTCACCTGGGCCTGTAAAACTCTACTCAGTCACTTGCCCAGGGCTATTTGACAGCTGAGTAAAATATTATTAGTTTTTTCAGTAATATAAGTCATCATTGTAGAGGACGAGGAGGGTAGATTTTCTGTCTGAGCTGGCAAATTTTCATGGCAATTTTGATTGAATGACCTTGCTTTTCCACTTAATCTCACTGGACAACTAAATATTTAGCAATATAGGCATCAAAAATTACATCAGTAACTTCCTGGGAGATGCACAAGTAAAACCGTAAAAAAGTTACACTTTGGGACACAGATTTTCGTTAAAGTCTTTAATGTCTCTTTAATGTATTTATTGGCTTCAAGGTAATCTGTAGATCACGTATTTTTCTCCCTCTTTCCTTGTCCCACCTTAGCTTTCTGTACGTCCCATCAGAACATATTCACATTTGAAATCTGCTATTTTATTTATCTACCCCTGTAGCTTCCTTTTAAATCTGAATATGAGGGTTTTTCCACTCCTATTCTGCTTCCTCTCATTTAAGAGAAGGCAGTCGAGCAAGGAACATTTCATATCGGGTAAGTCTCATTTCCACACAGCATAACAGAATCCAAGTGGGTTTCCCCATCTAAATGCAACAAAAAGGTAACCATCTGAAAACTACTATGCTTCTGTAAATCCTCTGAAAAATCAGTGAAAGAGAAAGGCAGACGGTCCCCTTCGCTCCCCAGGAGGGGAAGGCTGCCACAGCCACGTTAGTAGACACCAGAGAACCCACACGGCACAAGACATGCAGTGTGCTCCAGCTGCAGGAAAAGCCCTGTTCACAGCTTGTGCCTCATCCGAGGAGGACTAATCCTGACACAAAGTCACAGGGAACCGAGCCCGTAAGTTCCCCATAGTGAACTACTGGGAGAAGGAATTTTTATTTCTGTTGGTAATGGACAACCCTTTGCTTTAATCAGTAGCTGCTTGATATAACCACTTGAGAACTCACTGTCCTATGCAGTTATGACTATCATACATGAAACTATCCAGGCAAACATAAGAGTATCCTTTAAAAGTAATAATAAGACTGATTAGAAGCAGATAATTTTTATTATTATTATTGTTGTTATTCACAAATAAAATCGTATTCTAATTTCTGGAGGAAAATCACAAAGTTATGCTGTGCCTTGCACTGAAGAAGAAGAAGAAGAAGAAGAAGAAGAAGAAGAAGAAGAAGAAGAAGAAGAAGAAGAAGAAGAAGAAGCAGCTCCCAGCATGATAGCAGAAGACTTGTGCTCCTCTTTTACACCTTGAGATTCTTAGTTGTTTCCTTGTTCACTAAGTTCTAGGTCACATCAAATCCCTATAAAACCTCCATCCTACCAGGTAGATTAGGAGGTGCCTCGCAAATTGCAATGCAGTTAGAAGAAAAGCATGGAGACCTACATCATGAGATAAAGTTATGGTGAATATATTTTAATTATTCTTGGGATTCAGGTTCTGCTGCAGAATTTACAATTCCTGGGTCCAGGAACAAGCAATGTAGCATGTCTTGCTATGTTGAGTTCAGGTTTTGGGTTAATTTCTTCAAGCTTTAAACGGTAGTAAATCATGCACCGTGCTCATTTTGTATTTGTAACAGTCTCTCAGACTTAAGCTGTTGTAGTTTTCTACCATTTGACTTTGTAATGTTTCCAAGGCACGTGAATTTAAACATACTATACCTTTTTCTATGCTAAACTTGACATTATAAAATAGACTCCACAGACTTGTAATAATATGGTTATGAAACGACCGAAACATCAGAAAACCTCACTGAGGTGAATGGACAATTATTGTCTTTACAGAAGACACTATGTCTTATGAAAGCTGAGTTCAGGGTGCACTCAATAATCATTGTCAGACCAAAATACAATGGCAGTTGAAAGTGCTTTTATTCAAGAAGAGCAGAGGTCTGCTACAAACACCTTAGTGCATGCTGTATGCAAAGGCAGGAGAAATCGGGGACTACATTTGGTAAACTGCTAACTTCAGGGCCCTATGCTTTTAAGCCTCCAACTAGAAATATCTAAAATCTGAATTTTGCAAAGATTCCCATTAACTTCATCTGCACTTAACATGTGCTGGAAACCCTTGAATACGTCATCAGCACACACAATGGGTGTTTAAAATCTGAGGCAGCACACATCATTGTGCACTTCAAGACTGGGGTCTTGGAAACTGAGGGCAGACCCTGCAGGAGCAGAGAGAGAAGCTGGACCACAGGTTTATGCAAAGTTCAAGCAGAAATAGTGGATACATTTAAAGCAAGACTTTATCAATGCAAATTTGCCATTCAGAATGTAATTATATATGCAAGGAAATGTGCATTATGCCTTAAACATTAAACTGTTCATGTTACCATGGACAAATACATATGTGTAATCATCCAGTAATGATTCATAGCAAAATAGTATAAAAAAAAAATCTGGAATTTTTACGTTTTAGGTTCTGTAGATTTCTATTCACACGTAAACCTCCTTGTCTCCAGTTGCTCCAGTGGAATCCCCAGGGTTAATTGTCTAAATAATTGTTGCAAAGTCAGGCTGGAAATCTGCTAAGAAACCAAAGTTTTGCAAAAAATTAAGTTTTGAGGAGGGAATTTGTGAGGTTTTTTACTTGTGAATTTTGGGAGTTTCTTTAAAGGAAAGCGAGGAGTAGACAAGTAGATACTCTAAGTGTCCGATCTTCTTGGCACCTTTTCCAACTTGTCCTCTTGCTGAACCAACACAATTCTCTTTTCCTGCTTTCTCTTCCTGATTGAAGAACTTTCTTGCCTCCCAAGAAGAGGGAGCCCGGGCGAGCCCTGAGCCCCTCGAGCCCAGCGGCACGCCGGGATGGCCCATGAGCAGGCACAGCAGACAAGCACCGCTTGGCACCACGCAAGCCTCCAGCATCAGCCAGAACGGACACAAAGGTATATTAAAGAGCCATTTGCCGATTGTTCACCCCGTTCACCATCAAACACCTTCTGAAGGCATTTTTAAACACTTCTACAAAATTGTAATTTGAAATGTATCTCGTCTTTGCACTCATTGAGAATAAGTTGATGTGTCAGTTGGAGGCTGGCATCAACCATTTTTGGATGATTGGTTTCAAATCCTCTAATCAGCTTACCGTCCAAATAATTGAGCTGTGTGTTGGGGAAGGCCCTTCGAGGCACGAGTGAAGACATCCTCCCTCCAGCCCCGGAGCAAAATTAGAGCTGTCATTTCCAGCCCCCTGCGTTGCCTGTACCTTCCTGCAACAGCCAGCCTGAAGCTGCTTCGGGTGCCCAAGAAAATCCTGACCCCCAACTCCCTACTAACAGAATCGCAAGGCACCTTTATTTTTCTGAGAAATACTGATTACTTTACATGTAGATTTGAAGCTAAGATTTAGATATATATTTTTCTTCTATTTTATCAAAAATCATAACCCTTACTAAACTACTCTTACCAGCCACTACAAAACAACAGGGGACACACTGTGATCCTCATAGAGGAAGCCTAACTCAGAAGTGATATAAATAGCAAGGAAAATATATACATTAGTATGGGCTAGAATAATGGATGCAGAGTGAGATTTTTTACTTGCACAGGCAGCCCATAATGGGCTTTAAAATAAGGGTGGCATCCTGTGAGGTGATTTCATCCCATGCTGTCCTTGCTTAAATGGAACAAATTATTGCTTGCCAATAGGGACGATACAGCTGCCAGCTTCAGCGCTCCCTTTCTGGCCATCCCACCTGGTGCAAAGCCCCCTCAGGAGGGCGAAACGCCAGTTTGCACTAGAAAAAAGGCAGTGACAAAGTTTGCCCATTCCCCCTGAGCTCACACCTCCCCGGTCTGTACTGCCCAGGACACCTGCCCCCTCCATCCCCCTGACACAGCCCCCCCTCGTTTCCAGCAGCTACAGGAGAAATGGGCTGGGAGCTCTGTTTTTCTATTGTCTCACAAACTACTATGGCCTGGTTTTTTATATCTTTCCTTTATTATCTTTTATTATCTTCCCTTATTTCCTAGTTCTCTGTAATTACATACTGGGACATCAAACAGTGAAGCAGGGACTGCTCTTGAAGGCTTTTATAATTAGCTTTTCTATTGTGTCCTCTAATACCTCCTCTGGCTTTAGACTTACATTTTTCTGTTCACAACCTCCTGAACATATGGTGGTAAATATGCAGCATGCTGTGAGCTTCACCTGGAGTCTACTTACAATATATCTGCAATGTAAATAACAGACTTCGTGTCAGTCAATTAATCACACACCAGTGGTTGGCAGAGGGCAGGCAGATTGCAGGAAGAGAAACTGGAAAGTAGTGTCTTGATCAGCATTGGACTTCAAGTATTAAATATTACGTAAGCCATTGCGCTTCTGTGATACCACTGCTTTTCCCTAAAAATACTCTGTTACAATTGTGGTAGACGTTGCTTGGTATCATAACAACTCGATTCAAGGCCAGATTCTCTACTCATCAGGACCACTTCAGAAACATTTCACACACTGGAGCCATTAGCCCGTTTCCACCAGCACAGAATATGACCCAAATGCAAATTTCATACAAAAAATAAATTAAATTTAAAGTGATCCCAGGATGATGCACAAAATTTAAATATTATCATTCCTGTAAAAGTGTTTCTTTTCAGTAACACTAATTCAAATTAATTACTTTACAGATGTGTTTTATCCTTTTTTTTTTTTTTTTGCCAGAATGCAAACGAGAAAGACAAAGTATGTTGTTAACCTGATTCACTTTATTTTCCCCCTGTACTCGGCCCTGGTGAGGCCGCACCTCGAGTGCTGTGTTCAGTTTTGGGTCCCTCACTACAAGACAGACATTGAGGTGCTGGACCGTGTCCAGAGAAGGGCAACAAAGCTGGTGAAGGGTCTGGAGCACAAGTCTGATTTTCTGTACTACATTAAACCCCTTATCATTCCCATGGAGGACAAATGAAAATATAGAAATAAATCACCTAATATTTATACGGACTTGGGTGGAGCACAGCATGAAAGCTAAGGTGTAATAGGAAGAATTTTCCTAATGACAATAATAATCTCATCGAAGGCAAATAAATAAGCTGTTTACAGCTAAGATTCTCCCATGTCTCATTGTACCTGGCACAATAACTCGTCTCCACCGGGGCCCGTGCCAGGAAGGGCTTTGCCCCAGCTTTGGCTTCGTGCAAGGGGACAAACAAGCACCCTCAGCCACCCTCCTCCCATCTTACACTGCTGCAGTTCAGCCCTGCAGGTCCCTGGAGGGTTTCTGTTATTGCCTTCATTCTATTTCTTCTGAGACTTTATTCCCACAGGGATCACTACGCCCTTTCTTCGCAGCCGCAGAGGCTGCCCTTTGCAGAAAGCTCCTCTTTAATCAGGAGCCGATGGAAAACTTCAGGGGTTAGATCAACCTTTGGCTTAAAAGCCACTGGCTTCTGACCCGACCTCCCCTTCCCTGGTTATATGTCCAGGACAACAAATTATCTCCCAGATATGACTAGAAACCTAAACCGCACTGCTGTTCCTAAGCGCTTTGCTGCAAGGGTGGGAGTAGAGGCAGTGCTGGGACACCCCACCCCCCACACGCCGTCCCTCATCCATGCCCATCCCAACGGAGGGGCCCTCGCTCCCCATCACGGCCAACCTTGGCTTGGCCAGGACAGGGCCATGCAGCCCAGCAGCCCCCAGGCCATCCTGAACATGAACCAACCCTGAGGGCAGCCAAGCCCTGATGGATGCCCAGTGCCCGTGGCTGGGATCCACGGGTGACGCTGCAGTAGAGTAGTTTTTATTTTCAGTGGGAACATAAAAACTATTTTTGGTGGGGTCAGTGCCTCATTGCTAATTCCCCCCGCGTCTGTAGGGTATAGCAGAGTCTTACTGAGGTGTTTCTGTGCCTGGGGCATGGGCAGAGTCCCTCTCTGCCTGACTTCTCCTGGGGTTAATAAATAGCTGAGCTGACCCAATTGTCTTCCCTTTTGGTGAAGGCATTACCCTGGGTCTTCTTCCTCTGATGGCTACCAATTTCCACCAAGCTTTCAGGTATCTGGCACCTTTGAGACCTGTATCCCTATGTTACGCTTGACTGAAGTTACCACATTCAAACAGGAGGAGGACAGACAGCTTCTGAGAGTGCCTTAGAAAAGAGACTGTCCGCATAAACTTGCTTCAGGGACAAACACATTTATTTTCAAGCATAAGCACGCAGAAAGGGCAACAACACCACAGCAACGTGAAGAACATTTATTTAGCGTATTGGTGTACAACATCTCTCTATGCCAATGGAAATAGCACCAAAGCAACAGACGCAATACATACATATAGGGACATTTTAATATTATGGACATTACTATGAACTGGACCTAATAACATGAGTAAAGGGAAGATGTCTAAAGGGTGGCAGCTGTTGTAGATATGTAAACGCTAGCAAAGTTCATTTTTTTTAAAATATTTTAGAGAACATTGGTTTGAAGAGTTTAAATGGGTAGTGCAAAAAGCACACACAGCCCCAGGAAGGGCCAGGGGCACACTGAGCCTCCAGCCCCAAAGGAGGGACAGGCGAGGCCAGGAAGGACAGGAGGGGCCGGGCAGCCCTTCCCCGGGCACCGGCCAGCTCGCTGGGGAAGCAGGGCAGGAAATTCAGCTTCTCAGCCCAGGCCAGACCCGACCTCCCCTTCCAGAGCAAGCGCTGTCAGTGCCGGGCAGGCAGACACGCTACCTGCGGCCTGACGAGCTTGGGGCAGCTGAGAAACCAAAGGGTGGAAAAGGTAGCGCTCAACGTACCTGGGTCTCCATATCTCCTTGGTTTTCCCTCCGAAGTACAAGCATTTAATGTTGACCTGCACAGCACTTTTGGTGCCTGTGTGGCACCTTGCACCACTGGCACGGCCACAGGCTCTTGTGGACTCAGCCCGTGTCCAGCCCACGGGGGGAACAGGGCTGTGGGTTAACACCAGCTCCAGCTCTGCCTCGGGACAGACCAGATGTTCCATGCTGCAGCCCCCACTGGATTCAATTCCACTAAGGGGCTTTTTCTCTGCACAGGAGTTGACCAAGGAGCGTGAGTTGGAAACAAAGACAAGCCTCAAAGCAGAAGATCTTGTAATATTTCTAAGTTAATTTATAATCGTAATGCTTTTACTCCTAAAAGATAAAGTAAGTAAGATGGTGTTGTGATTAAGGTGCAGAATATCTAATTAGAGAGGTGCATAAAAGGAAATCAAGGAGTGCTATCTATCAGGAAGATAACTGTAAAAGGATCAAGTCTTCCCCCATCCCCACTCTAAATCTTTCACTGAGAAGAACTACTAGGATATAAAGAACAAGAATTAAAAAAAAAAAAAAGAAAAAAGAAAAAGGAGACATGTTAAACACTACCTAACAAGCTTCATGACATGAGCACAAAAGTCTTAAATTCAATGTCATAAATTAAGTACCATCAAAAGATTCAGCTACTATGTCCTTAGAGACAGTACTGTGTAAGTCAAGCACAATATTAAAAGACACTGAAATCTTTAATATGTGTTAAATATTTTAAATTCATAGATCTGATTCACAGAAATATTAGAGAGGCATCATCAACCATTTTTTTTACATTTTTTTTATAGATGTGTCGCAGTTCATGCAATTAAAAGATGGCCCAAACATTTACAGAAAATGGATGAGCCGGAAAACTGCCCTTGTGGACATGATTGCATGCAATCGCTATGCCCACTCCAATAAACACACCCAAATATGCCAAGATTAATACCTGCATATGTTTAAATTACCACTTTGAAGGAGATTAGATTTAAGGCAGCCCACCTGTTCCCCGAGGCAGCACGCAGTGATTATTCCTTACAGGTATTTTCATGGGGAAAATACCTTGTTCAAAAGTACTGAATGTTGTGGTGCTGCCATATATAAAACCCTCTCCTTTTAGTTTCACATTTAGGACACATAAGCCTTTATTTTCTGTTTAAATGTACTAATCTTCTTAACGGTATAATCAAGCCTCTAATATATAATATTATCAGTTTATATTTAGAAGGAATAACCGTCACGTTAGTGGTGACAGACATATCTCTCCGTTCATCTGACTGAATTACCCTGGATAAATCCCTTTCCCCAATTCATTTCTGCGGAGACAGCAAGCAGCTTTATTATATTTAAAAGCAAATCATACAGTTGCAAGATATTTATAGTTAATATGTAAAAATCCTGCTTTAAGTTTGAGAAATGTTTCTTTAGTACTCCATTTCTCACAGGGAAATGTTCCAGTTTGTAGCTTTTTAAATAACATGGGATTTTGCAGGCTACAGATTCAACAAAAGGTATTCCTACAGTGAACAAGTCGGAAAAACTTAAATTACATTTGCATCCTTCCACAGCTTTGTGTTCTTGGAAAGTAAAAATGAGCCTGAGCCTTTGGGTACATTTAAGTAAGTCTATATTTAACAGGACTCTTTTTTTTTTTTTCCTTTAAGCAGAACTGGGAGATCTCAGAGTAATTCCTAATTCCTGGGCAATATATTACCAGCTTTGTACCACATGAAAGGTGCCCCTGCCGATACAAAACCTAAGCCAGATCTAAGCCCCAGAAATGTGGTCTTCCTGGGAGATATTAAAAGGGGATTTTCAAGACACCAGACAGTTGGGCTATCTTTTGGCATACGATAGGAATTACATTAGGCCTGCCATGACACAGACAGTAAGCATAATAAATAGCTGCTAAATACCTAGGATCCTGAGATATATGTTAAGTTCTCTGCCATCCCACTCACATATATTTCCTTGTTGCACCTCTTCTGAATCTGAAGAGCACATTAAATGATTAGCCACCCAACATGTATAACTATTTATCCCAGCAGCGATCTGATTGCCTGCAACAGAAAAACTCAAGAAGCAACAAAACAGCGAGGTATGTAACAAAGGATGTCATGGAACACGCTCTTAAGTGTATAACTGAAAGAAATTTATTATTATACTTTCATTATACCTAAACATTTCCAAACTGTTCAAGAGAGGAAATGTGATGTGTTATCATTCATTCATTCATTGTTTGTCTCAATGGTAAATACCTATACAAGGTACCAGCAAGTAAAACCCCAAACTAAAAAAGCTATCAAATTCTGGTATAGCTAACTGCAAAGGCACCGATCTCTCTTTATACCAAAGCACAGTGTTCTTAATATAAAAAAAGCACAGAGAAGATGATTCCCCTCTAATTCAAATTCATTACAACCACTCTGCATGCTAAACATCATAAACACATGTTAAATGCAGCAGAAAAGATGAGAACTGAACTGGCACGCAGCTGGAACGTCATCCAGATCGTTTGACCGGGGCATTTCTTCCTACAGATACACCTGCCTAGCAGTTTTGGGAGAAGTTACTAGATGGAAGCTGTTGATCCGACCACATTCTCTGAGCAATGAGCCCAACTCTTTCAAAAAGGAGAGAAGAAGGGAATAATCTGGTAAGCTGACAATCTGACTGCTCCCTCACGCATGGTCATCCCTTCTGCCTCAACTTTCTGCACCCAGACACTGGGGTCAGGCTTGCCCCAACACAGAGCTGCCCCAAGATGGATGGAAACTGCCATCCAGATGTTCGGCTCGAGGAGTAAATTAGTAAAATTTTCAAGAAGAGAGTAGAGCTAAAGCTTGTCCCGCCAGCCAAGGTGTCTCATCACTCATATTACATGATACATCATATTATGATCTTACGGGTCTAGCTGTAGGCTTTGCTGGCACTGATCCTCCTTCATGGGGACCACAGTCCTCCTCCGCCCTGGAGCATTAAAAACTGGAGCGCTCCAAGGTGTCAGACAGAACATGCAATTTTTGTTTGCCAACGATTTGGCCAGTCTGAAGATTTGAGGTGCGTCTGTATGAGTTCTGCACCTGGTAAAAAAAAAATCTGTATGCTCTAGAGAAAATACATCAATTAGAAAAAAAAGGTTCCCGTTTCGCACTGTTTGCATGTAGAGAATACTTGGTAACTGCAACAAGTGCAGGCTTTGTAAATCTGGAATGAAAGGTTAATAGTTACGGTGCAAGTCACTCAGTAGTGTTTCTTAGCAGTTAGTGATGTACAATCGGAAGAAATATTGTGCTGCAATTAATTTTACAATGTGTTTTCTCAAACGGAAAATGTTGCAAATAGCAGGAGAATTTGCTCTCTACTGTAATCTCACTAATTGGGAAAAAGGCGCTTGGGGGGAGTTGGACATTGGGGTTTTGGGCAAGGTCCCAGAATAAGAGTAGCCAGTGTGTAATATACCACCACCGCTGCTCAAAGACAGTTTAGAGTTTAAGAAAACAATTTGTACTAAGAAAACAGCCAGATGCCATCGCATTGGCTTTCCCTCGGTGATGAATGGCATGAAAGCTCCCTAACATCTGCTACCACTTGATGAAACAAAACTTACATCTCTTTGAGTGAAAAGGTCCGCAGATGCTCGCTGGAGTAATCCGGGCTGCCTGAGGCTGGGGAGGGACCGGTGCTGCCAGCCCCGGCCAAACCCGCACCTTTTCATCTCCACTGGTTGAGGGAAATTCTGCAAACATCACAGCTCCGCGGTAACTCCATAATCTTCAGTCTGCATTAACTATATATTGAAGGAAAAGCACGGCAACGAAGAACACGGGATCATTTCCCTGAATGAAATAACCCTGCATCTCTCAAAGCCAATTTCCACATCTGCTCTGAGCAGTTCATTTCTATGTGAGGTGGGCAGCCCTGTAAATATTATTCCTTGAAAAAAAAAGATCATTTTAGAGACATGAAGGCCTATTTGTCTAGCTAAATGAATGCCAATTCTATAGATGCATTACACCGGGTTTTCAAGTTTGGAAGCAGAAATATCCTTTTACTGTAGACACCCAGAAGGAGCCAAGCGATAGATCTGCTCTAAGTCTTTTTTACTGAACACTGAATCAGGGAAAAGATTTCTGCTGAAAAAGAAAACTGAACAATGACTAGATGTAAAGGAAAATGTGGTCAACATATACATCAGAAGCCACATAGCAACCTCAGGTATCATTCTAGAAAACATGAGTTTGTTACCTTGGAAATGTCAGTGTTGCTACCAACTGCACTTTGGTGCCTTAAAGAGCGAATTATTATTCTGTAATTTATTTTGGGAACAAACACGAAGAGAGGAGTGAGGGTTACTTGTCTGAATCGGATCTGTTCAGTGGCCGGAAATTAAATGGTCAACTTGTCAGAAGTAGAACTGTTCGATTTTTGGTTCAGTGACCAAAATGAAAAGAAAAAGAAAGAAAAAAAGATCAGCTTGGGTTAACACAAAAGGAGAAGTACTGAGGGGTTTAGCACAAAAAAATAAATTAAAATATCAGTTAGGTCAATATGAAAATCTTCAATGAACCAAAAAAATTAGATAAAGAATTTTGTTCAAGCAGAAAAGTCTCATTTCATTTTCTGATTATGCAGCTAACTTCTTTTCTTTTTTTCACAGTCAGTTTCACAATTAAGATGTTTTTCCAAAACAAAAATCAAAACTTTGTTTTGAAAATATCAGCGACATATTTCAAGTGCTTTACTTCCCCCCATTTTCCATTAAAGCATTTACCAAATTCTACTCAAATCCATCATCAGTTTTAATCCTTCGCAAAGCCAGATTTTAAATGAATTCACTACAAACATGGCAATTGCAGCTGAATCAATTACAAAGTCCTGTCTTTCATGGAAGAATACTATCAAGTTGAAAACCTATCTGACAGGGTATCAGTCATCAGCAAATCAACCATAATAAATGGAAAGATAAAAATATTTGCCAGAGGTTTTCGATCTTGGTACTAACCAGAATGAGGTTCTGAAAGCTACAGACTTTTTGGGCCAAAGTCAGAAGAATTGCGCTACAAAAATGTTTAACGCTGGCGTTTAGCCAGACATCCCGTCTTTCAAATGTACTAGGAAGGGGTTTTTTACAGCACTTTATAGGACTGACTCTTTAATTTCTACACCTGGTATCCCCACAGACTGCTGCACTGCAAGGCTGGGCAGCACGTTGTTCAACCAGGATCTTTGCCTTGGCCACTTGTGCTGTTTTGTTTCTCTCTGCGGTTCTCGGTATCGATAGCCATTTCATCCAGTGTCCAGATGAATGTGTCTAATTCTGGAAAGAGGGTTGTTTTTTTCTAGCAGTGCATTTCCCCCGTGAGATAGGAATGCTGGAAAGTTATTGTGGCCTGGAAACCACAGCTTGTTTAGCCAGAAAGATAAATATTATCTGTATTTCTTGTTCTTTCCTATCTATTGTATTGTCCTGGGAAGCAGTGGGAAAAGTGGAAGGCAAACGGCAGAGACCTTGCCAAGCCCCGTGATGAATGACTCCTCACATCCCAGGGCCTGACACGAAGAGAGGCCACGGAGGGTCGTGCTGCTGTTTTCAGATGGTACAAAGGCCGGTCACCTACTCATCGCTTTCGGTTCTAGCGCAGGAAGAGCTCTCCCTGGTGCAGGACCTGCACGGGCAGACCCAGCTCTGCCACAAAGTATTCCTCCGCAAGAGCATGGGCAACGTACACAGGAAAACAATTTTCTATGTCATTGCTAACTCATTTATGAATATTCTATGAGATGGGTTGAATGCTGTGACCGCAAAGTACCTCTCAGCCACAGAGAGAAGAATATTCCCAGATTTCTCTAAGTCTTCTGGCCAGTGACTGTTGTGTGCTCTCCCTTTTCCCTTTTCCTTCCCTCCTCTCTGCTATGCTGTGCACAGCACATGGACAGACCATCAGCTTTGGTGGTCTCCCCATACGTTCCCAGCGAGCATCCTGCATGCCCTGCCTGTGGAGAGCCAACACACAAATCCCTTCAAACCCAGGCTGGGGCAGGCCAGGAACTGCCTGCGGATGCAATGCAGCAGGATGAGGAGGGGAAAACAGCACTTGCTCCCCGAAACATGCCTGTGCATGAAATGGAGCATGCTTGTCGGATTTCTCTCTGTGAACTGGGGCTTTGCTTCTTTGCCAACTTTTGATCATCTTATTGCATTCTCAAAAATGACATCGGGGGGATGGAAAGAGGTAGAGTCGGGCCCCTTGCGCTGTGTGTTTTTCATCAGCTGGACCACTCTGCATACAGCCACCCGATGGCCAGGGGCTGGAGGAGGGAGGAAGGATTGTGTGCCGGTGTCTGACCACCCACGGCAGCGAGGAAGGATGAGCTGGACAGCAGGAGACACGCTGCAGCAGCCGCAGCTGGGGTTGGCAGGCAGACCCTCTTCTTGTCTTTGAGCTCCATCAGGTCATACCCATTTATTTACAAAACCATCCTTCAAGCAGGCACAGGGAGGAATAAATAGCTCTGGCTAATCTGAGGCAATCATAGCTTTGCTAAGCACGGTGTAAGAGCTCCTAGCATTTTGTCTCGGTCTGGTTTATAACTCGATCCCCTCAGCCCGATGTGTACGGCCCTGCCTCCCATGGGAAATGAGCAGCTGCAATCGAACGTACGTGTGAGTAGATGCCATTCAGGGAAAAACACACAGATCTTCAGCCCCATCTCTGATGTTAATCTGCTCACCCTGCTGAGGAAGAGCAAGGGCACTGCCAGCTCCCTCCCATGCTATATCTTACAAAACCAAAGGGAGAAACCAGTGGCCACCCTGTACGTTTGAATGTCCTCGGGCTTCTGCCTCAGGCGGAGACACAGCAATAGGTTTACACATGGCTGCACAAATATTTCCGACGCCGACTGATCCCCTACGCCCAGAAGGCTGGGCTTATTAATAACACTTCTCATCCACCAAACCTAAATCAAATTTTACTCTGGGCATCTGAATCAATCACTCTGAACTGTGCCCTGGATCTGCTCCTTCCTCTGGGTAGGTAGAGAGGAGGAGGGGAGGAGGATGGGGCTGGAGGCACATGGGGCCACCACCCATCTGACGTCCTCCCCCACTGGCACCTGGCCCTTCAGCAGGGGGGTGGGGACAGGCTGGCCCCCATGCTGGCACACCACCTCCCTCTTGGCGAGTGGGGGCAAGGCATCCCCCCAGAGAGGGTCTGTGGGGTCCATGGGTCCTACTGCGGGGCTGGATACACCCCGTGGTGTTTGTCACACCAGGGCATGGGACACTGGGGCAGCGCTTGGACACAGCACTGAAGCACTTGTACAGTTCAGACAGAAACCTGCAGCACAGATAATTTTATGAAGAAGGTCAATGTAGAAGTCTGAAAGAAGGGTTTTTTAAAAACTTAGGGCAGTGCAGGGTAAAGCTTGCACCTGAAGGGAGATGGATTTGTCACCGGCTGTCACTCAGGGCTCCTGCAGGTTGAACTTCAACAGACACAGGCTGGAAAAGCGCCATTGATTTCACCCCCCGAGGAGACACTTGTGAAACTCTCACAACCAATATCAATATCAAAGAGCCTAGAGAGGAGCAGGGAACATCCTCTTCTGTTTTGTTCCCAGGATGAAAAAATACAACAAGAGGGACCTTACAAAGACTGTGGAAAACAGCCTCCGCTTTGCAATAAAAGCCTTTTGGAAAGTGTCTGAACTCCTCACCTGCTCCCCTGCAACTTTCACTCGTGTCCAGTCCCCCAGACACCTCCTGCTTTCTAGACTGGGATGTTCACGTAAAGGGCATTGCCTACAACAGGTGGTGAGGAAACACTACAAGGTAGCAGTCAGGGATGTCCTGATTCCCCGGGAAGACCAAGGATCTCACTGAGGTGGAGGCAGCATTGTGGAGATCGCTACCGGCATGCGAAAAAACACATACCCCAACCCGTCTCCCCAAACAGAAAGCCATGCTGACAGCAGCAGGATGAGGGTGAACAGCCAACAGCTACAGCAAAGGGAGTCTGGAGTGACACAGGTGATGCTGCGGCTGGTGAGACAAAGATGGAGCCCACAGGTGCCTCTGCCTGAAGCTAAGCTGAACCCAGCTGCCCAGGAAACACTGTGGTGCCCAGGAGGCATCAGCTGCTCCAGACGGTTGCAGGAGCTGCTGGCAGGGATCCGGTGGCCCTGTGCCCAGATATTGGGGGCCATCTCCAGCCCCAGCCAGGACCTCTCCAGCTGCAGAAGGACATAGCAATGCCCAGTCCTGGACTATGGAATAAACAGGCACAAACCCTAACGGCCCTCGCAAACCCCAGTTCTCCCTCTCCAAGCAGGACACACACCTCCCTGACATCGCCTTATTTAAGCCAGTGGCCTTGTTTAAGCCTTTGCCTTATTTAAGCTTATTTGGCACTGTTAGGTTTACTGTTGGACTTGATGATCTTACGGGTCTTTTGCAATCTAAATGATTCTAGGATTCTAGAAACCAAACACTTAGTGAGATATATATATTAAAACAAAACAAAATCTTACCAAATTCCACGACACTGCTCTTGCCCTTAGGAGAAGAGTAAAAACTGTGTTGCCCATGGGCACTGTGGGGGGGCGGGGGGACCTGGGAGAAGGTCCCAAGGCGATGGACCAGGGGGCTCTCTGCCTCCATGACATCATCAGCATCCTCCATCATCTGTCAGCACAGCCCAGCTCGCACTGCATGAACTGCGTGACACACGCTATGACTTTCATTTTCCGGGACTGACCCGAGGGGAAGAGGAATGGAGGAAGACCTCAGGCTTAACAAGAAGGCATCGACTGACAAACTGGGAAGGCCTTTTCCACAAGCAGTCTGTTCTTGGACTTTGACAGATGTTAAAAGTCGCACTGTCAGAGTTTGTCCTATGTTTATCCCAGGGGCTAGTCACAACTGGGGGGGAAAAAAAAATTGGGAATTACACAAATATTCCAGACACACATTTGCACTATGTGCACCTTTCATACCCAATGAAAAGGCAGGAAATGTTAACACAAAGAAAGGAAGCATGTTAAAAAGACTGAACCTTTCATCAGAGACTATTGAAATTCTCATGACAAGGAGCGGTATGAAAGGTTGCTTATTCTCAGAGGTAAGACAGTGCCGTTTCCTTCCCTCTCCATGCAGCAAACACTCATGACAAATCTAAACCGCAGATGTAGGTAGGGCATGAGACACACAAAGCAAATAAAGGTTGCATCTGAATCCATCGCAGTTGTATCACCACGGCTATTACCAAATTGAAAATCATGCTTCAACCAGTCAATATGCAAATACTGTAGTATTGTGCTATAACAAAATGCTAGAGTATTTCAGAAGCAGCGGCCTTCAAAAATCCGGATCAAGGGAACAATAAGGAAAATCAGAAATGCTGCCGGTCTGACGGTCTCACCCTGTTCTACCTAATGAACCAACACAGGTTTGGTGGAATAATCAATGCGGGAAACATTGGAGAAACACATTACACGCCACCACGGCACAGTAACCTACTTATAAATTGTTTACTGGTCACCTCAGGTCTTGACATACAAGGTTCATATTTTGTTTTACATATATCTATTTACATCTAATTACAATTATTCATTATTTACAAGAAAAATATTTTTTTAATTTCTACTTAAAAGCTGTTAGAATGAACAGATTTTAGCAATGAACTCCACAGATAAATTATGCACCTTCCAAAATATGTCCTTTAAACACAGAAAGCAGATAATCCGTACAATTTCCCCACGGAAACAGTACTTTTGCACCCTTTCACCATCTAGAGGTTTCTTTTCCTCCTTGACTTCAATTCCGGGCACCGTGCTATGGGAAAGGTCTGTGCACACACACCAGCTCTCACACCAAGCCCTGGGCCTCGGGCGGTGAGCTCACCGAGCCAGAGATCATTTTTTTAATGTATACAGACGTGCCCAGAGTAGTCTGCCCTACACAGACCCGTCATACCAACAATACCGTCTCTGTCCTACAGTCAGATGTCACCTGGCAAATGTGGGTCAGGCCGGCACGCCGCGCTGACTTTGATTTCTGTTATTTGGGGCAATCACGTCTCCTTCCCAGGAGGGAGCAGCCCCCTGATGGGGGGAGAAAGGATTTAACCGGAGATTACATCTCTTCTGCAAATTTGCAAGAAAGGCTCATTTAGGCCTTTGTGGACCTTCTACCTCCTTTCATCAATCCCATGCTTGACCACTTCTTTGGCCGAGCCATCTGCCGACTTCTTATTTGGCCCAGGAATTAGAGCGAGACAGCTGAACCCGTTAAAATTTAACGTCTTCCTTAGCAAAACATGGTTTGTAAGAGACTGTCAGCTGTGACCTTGTCTACCTTTTTCTTTTAAGGTTGGCATCCTTCATCAATTTCTGGTCAAACGATCATAAAAGCACGACATTTTAAAATTTGCAAAGACACACCACATGAACTCTGGGGCAAGACAAGGGCTTCAGAAACACAGACAATCCGTTGGCCAGCGTCAAGATTTAGAAACCCACATTCACTCAGAAATGCACTAAATAAGGCTCAGATCTGACAAATTCAAACAGACCATCTACAGTACACACAGTGTACTTTCTGCCACAGTGCACAGAAATCACCCTTGCTTTTGCAAAGTTCCATTTATGCAAGAAAATCCTAAATACAGCAGAGCACGGCCAGGGTGCACTCGGGGGGGGTTGGTGGATGAGGACATTTTTAGCAAGTGCCAACCCCAGATGGCATCGTCGTGTGCTACGAAACCCTTATGCAGCTGCAGGATATTGCTAAGGACTTCAGAGGAAAGAAAAGACTTGAAGACCAAGGGGCTTTCCCATTCTGAAAAACTCCCTCTCTTTTGCTACCTATTGCCAGCCTCACGTTTTTAATTTGTGTCCCTTAAGATTTACTGAATAATCCCTGAAGCAAACAGGACTCCCATGAGCAAAAATTTTTACACACCTCTTTAATTTAAAACAAAAACTGATGGAAGTCTCCATTCCTCCAAAGATCAGAGGAGGGTCTAAGTGGATGAGATGACAGTTTTTAAGGGAATGCCCTGCAAGGGACTCAAGAAGCTGACCTGCTTCTCAGGCTGATGCTGGAAAACATGAAATCTGCTCTTCTGTTACCAATGCACCATCACTAACATCGCCTCCTGCGCTCTCTTTACGTCTAACAGCTCACAAAAAGTTTTCTACGCAACTGGTAGAGGAAATATTTGCAACTGAGTTCCTGCGACTCTTATAATCCTATTTATACCTTAAGCAGCATCACTACTTACTCTCCAGTTATTTTCTCTCTTCCCCTCCCTCACTTTGAACTCCAACACCTTTTTATTTTTTAATAATCTGAACAATAAGAATTTACAATGAAAATGCCCGCTAGATCAAGTGGGTACCAGAAATGTAAGTAACTCTAATGAAAACAGATACTAAGTCATGATCTCTATTTCTTAAATACAGCGGTTAATAACAAAGGTGGAATTGGCCAGACTTTAAACAACTTTTTATCAGTGCTGAAAGAGTGCCTAAGTACCACTTAAAATAGTTGAAAACTTTTTTTTTTACAACCTATCAAAGCAATGGTTCCAGACAATATACAGTATATCTAAGAATAGTAACAGTCATTGATGGAAACTGATAACATTTGGGGACTGAAGGTTAATCCGTTCTGGGAAAAAAAAAAAAAAAAAAGAACAATGGAGAGTGAACTAGAAACTCAAGTCTCATTAAAGAAAACTATTTTAAGGGCAGAATTATGAGGTTTAACATCAATCATGGGAAAACAGTTCAAAGTTGTTCCTAAAACATCTAAATTTGAAACCTTGGGAAAAAGTCACTGTTCACAGTGACAGCAAAAAAATGTTAAGGGATCAGAAAAAATAAGGTGTAAAGGTAATCCGTTTGTATTTTTTAAACACTACACATCTGACTGTTCATTTTTAGTTTTATGTGATTAAGGGCAGCGAAGACTCAATGTTCAGTCAAGTTTATTCCTTTTTCTTTATGCATTTCCCATGTACTTATCTGCCCATAAACGACGGTACGTGCTCTCAGCACTGCAGGAGAATTGACATGGATAATCAAAATTGACCGCAGATTGGAAATAAACCCAAAAGAACTTGTATAAAAAAATTTCAATGTATACTGTTGTTGGGGATTTTTTTTCCTGAAGAAATTATATTCTGCTCTGCAGATCACAGCGGAAAGCCCAGGAGGAAAACACAACAGGATCATTGCTATCTAACAGCAAAGCTATGAGCAAGCCAAGCGGGCCCCGATGAAGCTCTCCAAACACCACCACGACTTGGCTGGAAGGAAGCTGAGCAGGTGCCTACGTGAAACCAGTGCACACTTTGTCAGTTTGCATCTGAGCAAAGTGCTTAAGTGCTTTGCCAGCTGAAGGACCTAATTAAATTTGAAATAAGCTAATTCAAGGAATAAAAGTCTGCCAAAGGTAATAAAATTGTTTACCGATTTATCAAGTCAGTCCTGTACATAAAAGAGCATATTTATATGCAGCGTAGGTCTGGTCCTATTCAATCAATGAATGCATTTTTAAATATTTACTGATTGCAGGAATAGGGCCAAATCTGGAGTATTTTAAAGGGTTAGGGGAGAAGTGCTAAATCCCAAAGCATCTAATTTAACTATGCAAAGTAGGGAATATTATCGCCTTCATTTTGCTTATGAAATTCAGAGGCACGGGGAAATAAAGTCCCGGATCTGGTGTGTCAGAGAAGGCTCTTGCAGAAGCTCCCATGCTCACCTGGTTCCCAGGCAGATCCCTTTCCTCTCCCAGGGCGTGGGGCTGTGCAAGGGACGGTTGGGCAAACGGACAAGAGCCAGCGTCCCAGCTCCACGGGATGCACAGCGGTTTGACTCCCACCCAGAGAGCCCGAAGAAACAGCTAAACAAATTAACAGGAAATTGTTGGCTGATTTTTTTTTTTTTTTAATCAGAATTTTTTTCTCATCCGGCCCTCGGCGTATGGTTTCATCCAATTCACTCCTCTTTGAACTCAGCGCTCTTGGATGGTGCCGTCACCTGGCCCTGCTGAATGAAGGGGCAGCAAGTGTAGAACAGGGCCTCAGTAAAACTTGCAAAGAGTTGGAGCAGTGTATTTTAATATGCTCTCTGAGCAGGTGAATTTGCATTGTACATATGTAAATCTCTCTTTGTCTTGTGCTTCTGTACTGCACCTCAAAACTCCACCCCTGTGTCCCCACAAGACCACCTTTGAAGTTTGATTTTTAAATGGTAAATGCTCAACCAGTGCAGACTGGCATCTTTCAGTAACATTAAACTGCACTATATAAAAGCCCAGACCACTTCAAATTATTTCTTCAGATTGTATACTTTGGATTTTTTTTTCTTGTGGTATATTTAACATCGATAATTGTTATATTTAAAAATATTCAAATGAGATATTTCAAAATATCTAACTGAATAAGTGTGCTTAGCTCAAGGATACATCTACTGCACTGTGTATAGCAAACAGGCAGCGCTCCTTGCCTTGTTTTGGCACAGGTAAGTGTTTAATCAATGCACAAAATTGAAAAAAAAAAATAAAATTACCATTGCAAGTT
>VXBL01009966.1:3226-42129 GCA_013400195.1 Aramus guarauna
CCTTCCCTTCCCTTCCCTTCCCTTTCCTTCCCTTTCCCTTTCCTATTAATTTCATTTCTATTTGTTTCTATTTATTTCTATTCTTGGCTGGGGTGTCCAAAGCTTACCTCAGTGCTGCAGCTGTAGAGGCTGGGGGTGTCTTTGCAGAGTTTCTCAGGAATATGTGATGCCTTTTTTGATGCCATCAGATATAGCCTAATCCCTCTGTCTCTTTTTCCTCTTTTCCTTTGTTGCTCATTCTTGTGCTGACATAAAGAAGATTCCAGTCTCTGCTTAAAGCAATGATAATAAGAATAATGTAAAATATCATTAGAAGAAAAGCATGGCTAGACTGGTCATATCTTCAAAGGGAATTCAGGCTCAGCTGGTGCAGGCAATTTCCTGTCAACTTGATCTTTAGCAATGTGACTGTCATTAATTATGCTTATAATGAAAGTTAACATATGACGGACTTTGATACGAGGACACTGTCTTCAACATAAAAATCAAAGAGTATGAATAATTTGCTAGTTTTTTAAGGTCAGAGTTGTAATTACACTGCATTAATTTAATTACTCAAATTTAATCTTTTAGACCTGCTTCTTATCATATTTTAGGCTGTGTGACTCATGAACCATAAGCATGCTAGAACACTGAAAAAAACTATGCCATACACTGTAAAGTAGAGGCAAATTTAATTTTGGGGAATTATTTGAAAGTAAAAGATGTGTGGGTGTCTAAAAGTAACTAATTTCTCTGATAACCTGCATGCAATAGAATTTACTGCATTTGTCTTTACCACACAGAAAAAGTTTTACGGTTATGGAAATGTAAAATCATTTATTTCAGGTTACGTATTAAAAAAAAAATCTTTGTATGGTATTATATGTTTCATCTAGTTGGGATATTATTTTTGTCCCTTTGATTTCTTTTTTTCTCCTCTACTTTCTAAATTCATTCTCAGTTACCACTTCCTAAGTATTTTTGCTCTATTTGGTTTCTCCTTCAGTTTGCTAGTGTGAATTACAAACCTTCTCTTCTGAGATCAGGAAAGATTCAAAACAATGAACATGATTCAAAGATAGAATTCCCATATAAAGTTCTGGTCCCCATAAATGGAGGGTAAATTTCCATGAAAGAGGGTGCAGTTTCATGATCAGCTCTTACTGGAAAGTGCAAACCCCATCCTTCTGGTGCATACTCTAAAAGCTGATCTGACCTAGTACTCACATAAAGGACTGAAAACAGTGTTGATGACACAGGGATGTTTTCGTTACTGCTGAGCAGTGCTTACACAGAGCCAAGGCCTTTGCTGCTTCTCACACCACCCCACCAGCGAGGAGGCTGGGGGTGCACAAGGAGTTGGGAGGGGACACAGCTGGGACAGCTGACCCCAGCTGACCAAAGGGATATTCCATACCATGTGACGTCATGCTCAGCATATAAAGCTGGAGGAAGAAGGAAGGGAGGGGACATTCAGAGTGATGGTGTTTGTCTTCCCAAGTCACCATTATGCGAGATGGAGCCCTGCCTTCCTGGAGAAGGCTGAACACCTGCCTGTCCATGGGAAGTGGTGAATGAATTCCTTGTTTCACTTTGCTTGTGCGCATGGCTTTTGCTTTACCTATTAAATTTTCTTTATCTTCTTTATCTCAGCCCACAAGTTTTCTCACTTTTACCTTTCTGATTCTCTCCCCCATCCTGCCGGAGGGGAGCGAGCAGGTGGCTGTGTGGGGCTAAGCTACTGGCTGGGGTTAAACCATGACAGCAATGAAAGTAGAACTTCTAAAAAAGATCCTGAAAAGAAATCCAAACCTTACTGCCTCCCAAACCTGTTTATTTGCTAAATATGTAATTAAAGCCAGATTGAGCAGGTAGGAAAAAAGTGCTTAATCTAATGGCAAAAACATTTGGATAGTTATGAAAACTTTTATTTTTAACAGATATCTTCAATGAAAACATTCCCTTATAAAAAAATACGAATTCAGAATTAATATAGTTTTACCTTATCATTGTCTGATCTTATGAAGGAATCTTCCCAGAAGAAAATTAAGGTCTTTTATTCTGACATATGTCTTCCTCTGGAATTACCACTGTGTATAATTTTTTAAGACATTATAACCTTTTTTTGAGGGACATTTTATAAAAGTCAGGCAATCAGTTATAGAAAAATATTAACTTGATCTTCCTTGACAACAGTCTAGATTGAATCCAGGTGTATCCTATGATCTTCCTCAGTGCCCCAGGAGATTTCATATCATCATTCTGTTACTTGCTCTGAAGCTAACAATGTAACATAAGGACAGTCTGGAGATATTACAAATCCACAATGCATTATCTCTAATTTATTAAAGTTAATCCACTATGGAGATATTCTGCTCAATCTCTTGGTGATTTTTATCCAGGAGAACATTGAAGTTTCTAGGTCTGTAAGTATGCCAGTAAATTATTTGCACGTATGACTATTCAGCCCTTCATACCCCAGACTAATAGGCTCCTCATTTCAGCAGAAGAGAGCATATGGCTAATGTCAGAAGTTCCATAACCCTATCAAATGAAATTCATCTCTCTTCTGGTCCTCGCAGTGGATGTCACTCTGTGGAAGGAAGTTAGTACTGGTTTCATGCAGACCAATTTCGCCTTTTATAGGGCCTCAGCATTGGTTTGGGTTTTGATCTATATTTTCTACAAAATAACATTTCATTACTATGGGAAAACAAATGAGCATCAATTTTAAAGATTTTGGGATAATAGATGACGTGTAGAAGTATCTAATTGTTGCCTGATGTACATCTTGCAAGCCAGCCTGATCTATCATGTTAGAAGGAGTTCGAAAATGCTTCTATAAGGGCTGTAATATAATAAGGTTTCATATTACTTAAGAAGGGAAAATTGGTTTTGTTTCTTTAGATAAACCTTGCTGGATTTACTTTCTTTCCCAGTGAAAAGCCCTAGATAACCTGAATTTTACCATGAAATGTAGCAATTATTATATAGCTATCTGTGGCAGACTTGGATGCTACAATAATCCTTAGTTCTGGTGTTATATTTTTGTTCCAAAACTGAAGTCAAAAGTAACTTAAATAAGGAAGTGTGACATAACAATGTATAGAGAGTCTTGATTTTGTAAATTCTAGAATTTTCTAGAGCTAGAAAAACTCATGCCCAGTCCTGCACAAGGGTCTGCATGGCATATCCCTGTTCTCCTAAGGACATAACATTCTGCCTAGGGAAGAGTTTATTAAGGAATGGGAGGGGCTTAATAAAAAATTAATATATATAGTTTTACAGTTGAAGTGGCTTGTAATTTTTTTTATTATTCAGAAAATAACATAAACCAGTTCTTTAGCTCCTTGTCATGTACTTCTCTGCTAGCAAAGTTGTTTAAGTGTTGTTTTGTCAAATTATGCAAAAAAAAAAAAAAAAAGAAATGGTATTAAGCTACTTTTCAATAATTAAATATAATTTTGTGTCTGCAAAGTGAAATATATAGCTTTTAGGCGAATAGCAAAACTGACCTGATGCATCACCAACTGTATTGGGACACAGATTTATATGAGGGAAACCATTTGAGAATTAGCAACATGCTATGCATGTTTCCTCAGGTACAAACAAAATATTTGAAATATTGATTTTGATGACACTGGTAGGAGAAAAGTTTCCAAATTTTTCACCTTCATCAGATTCTCACTGTAGTTAAAGCACTGTCCAAATCCCATGATTTTTCATAACTGGTGCTCAGTGAGTTATCAAAAGCTATGATGCCTTTTAGTAATGAGTACTGTAACTTGATTTCATGGCCTTAATTGTTTAGCTACACTTGCAGGCTGTATCAGCACAGAGAGGATAAGTGGTATGTCCACTTACCAGAAGAAGATTTAGGAAAGTTTCCCTTATACTGAAGCTTCAACACACAGAAACTAATTGCTGTACAGAACTATTGCTCTGGTGGATTGAAACCACATGAGTCATCATTTGGAAGACTGATTTTTGACCATGCTTTACATTCATTAAAATTGATGGGAAATAAATGAGCGTAACAGAGAACGTAGTTTGCCCTGAGTAGAAGTACTCTGCAGTAACAGCAGTTACCGGCAACTTAAAACCAAATTATAGCAACGTTTCAAATTACTTGAAATTCACCAAGATTACAAAGGCCAGCTATGAGAAATAAGACTATTGAGGAGGAATAACAAAATCCTTTTAACCATCAGGTAGAAATTTGATAGGCAATTTACATGGTCCTTGAAATGTCAAAGTATTAAGCTGTTAAAGTAGCTGCTCACAATTACATAGCCACAGTTGTACAACACTTTACAGGACTTGCTAGCATTTCAGTGTTTTCATAGTAGAGAAATGTTCCCTATATAAGGATAAAGAGTTTTCAGAAAAATCTGATGAAATGCTTTTCATTTGCTTGATGACTCATAAGGCAATCGTACCTTTTAAATAGAAATTATTTTATTATTTCTTGAATTTACCTTTTCATTTCAGGGTAAAAAGCTTCTACTTTCTCTTGCTAGGGTTAAATCCCTTCATGTTGTGTCTTAGTATTATATCTTCAATTTTCAATATTTAGTAAACCTTTCCAGTGTAAATACACAAATTAATTAACAAATTAGAGTCTACTCAGTTAAGAAATTCTCTTGACTTAGGTAAAGGGAGAATGATTATGCCAAGCCCCTGTGCACTCTCAAGTTGCAGTTGTGGCAGAGAGTATGATAATATCATATAGTAAGTAAAATAGCAGAAACAGAAAGCAAGGGAACCTAAGGTAAGGGAAACCAAAACAGCAAAAATGTTTCTTCAGGAAAGAAATCTTACTCCGTAATCTGGCGTCTTGGCAACCCGTAAGAAAGCTGCCTGCAAGAGAGGTGTAGGAGAAGAAACTGGGTACAACTGCACAGTTTGTCACGGTTACACATTAATTACACACCATTTTGAAAACTACACACAACGTAATTTAATAAGGGTTGAATAAAATGGAGTTTTACATCTGCTATGTTTTAATGGAAACATTGTGTGTTCTGTCAGTTAATACACTTAGGGTGTCCAAGCAATTATAGTAGCAATAACAGCAGATGTTGTTCTAAGCCAAAGGCATTGATGCCCAAAATGTGTTTTTGTAACAGTAAAATGGCAATACATATCTTTCATGTGTATGTTACCTACTTAACATATCTTTTGCCTTCAGCTTAGTACAATGTATTTTTTTATCATAGATATCTTACAAACACAACAAACTCAAAGAATATTAAAGCTGCAAGCAGGTTTAACAGTACCAATCCTATCTCCGTGCTTGTATGCAAGCTGACGTACAAGTCTTTAACTATGTTATCATTTAGTAATTTTGTCCTAAGAATTATTCAAATACAGCGAGAGAGACTGGACATTTTCAACCTTTCCCTTTCAGGCAATCCTCCTGTCGATCACACCACCATCACTTCAGCTGTTGCAGACACGCACCCAACAGAAGTCACCAGCCCGTGCTCCCTGCAGCATTAAAGGGGAGGAAGACCTACCTCCCGGTGGTGTTGGACACCTCTGTCAGAGCCCTGTTTCCCACAGCCTGGGCTTTGCATTGGAGGATCCTGCTCGTGGTTATGACTTGGGAAGGGAATAAGGAGAGCAAAATGAGCCCTGCGTCCTGCCGATCACGTAGGAAATGGGGTGCTGCCATAGCCAGGGCTGGAAAAGACCTCCCCTTTGGCAATGTTCTTCTGCGTCTCTGTTAACCATGGGCTCTTGGGAGATGACATCTTAGGAATAAGCCCCAAGTGCACCTACAGTAGGACTAACAACACAGTACTATGAATAAAATATTATGCAATCTCTTTTTACCTACCAACCCTAAATTTTCAATTATATTTTCAAACCAGCTCCACAAATGCCAATTTTTGAGTTCTTTTACTTTGTCTGCCTCTTTTCTCGTGTGCTCGCTCGAATCATAAATAATTTCAGAATTGTCTGGGGTACAGGTACAACATTCTTTTCCAATTAAGGCACAAACTCCAGCTTTATAAGCAAACACAAACTCAGGTGCTAACCTGTTTTGAGGGGTACTGTATGGATAGCCATAATTTCAGTTCATAGAATCATAGAATCATAGAACCTTAAGGTTGGAAAAGACCTCTAATATCATCAGGTTCAACCATCGACCCAACATCACCATGTCTACTAAACCATGTCCCAACATGCCACATCTACGTGGTTTTTGAACACCACGAGGGATGGTGACTCCACCACTTCTCTGGGCAGCCTGTTCCAATGAATGACCACTCTTTCAGTGAAGAAATTTTTCCTAATATCTAATCTAAATCCATTTCCTCTTGCCCTTTCGCTAGTTACTTGGGAGAAGTTGCTACTTGATCAAGAGAATCTGCAGTGTCATTAACAATTCACTCTAAAGTAATAGCTAATAAACCAATTTCTTTCATGGGGAACATAACAGCCACAAAGTCTTTCACACTCTGAGATAGCTTGCCCTTCTCGATAATATTCAGTGGGGAGATGACAAATGTCGAATAGCTGGGGTTATGCATGACCCAAACCAATACCATGGGGGCCACGGCTGTACAGATGTACCACAAATTAAATAGGCTCCTAAAGAAGTGTGTAGAGAAGATGATGTGAACTCACAATTTTGTAAGTTATTAACGAAACATCTAGTAGTATTCTGACAATGGTTTTGGAAGAGTTACTGCTCCCCATGTGGAATGTTCCGTTCACTCTCAAGTAACAAGTGTTCCCAAGGGCCCCCAACCCTAGATGGAGGGCAGGAGCTGGAGCTTCACACATATCGGTATCAGATCAACTTGGATCAGTTCAAATTTATTGTCATCAAGGATTTAAGGCCATTTTTTTCACAAATTTTGGCAAGTTCAGTTTTTAAATCAGAATTCTTCCTTCCAACAGCTCTGCTGGACTATACAAAGTCTAAATGCTGTTGGATTGTCCTGGAACAGGACAACAAAATCTAAAATCCTGTACCTTCTCTTCAAGTGAAATAAAGTCTTTATATTTCTGCAGAAAAGTATGCAGGTGATGCTTTAATGCATGTCAGCTTTGCCTCTCTAATTTCCTATTTGTATGTTTGAATTATAAATGCAGTCCTTTCTTTAATACACCTCACCTGATTTTACTTTGTCAAATTTCCTTGAAAATCAGTGTTGTCTTTTTCAGATATAAGAGAACATGAGAGTAAAGAAGCTTAAAAATGGTCATTTTACTTTTATAACAAGTATTTGTTTGTCAATTTTTTTTTAAAATATTTGTGTAAAGAGATTTACTACAATTACACAGCTTTAATGTGTTTCCCATACTGTATTAACAGTATGAATGAACTGATTATCAGCTTACAGCTTGAATGGAACTACACTCACAGGAAATTATTTTTGAAATTATTTCTGGGAAGACTAGTAGGAGATAAAATTAATCAGGGAGTATTTGTCTTCTGCTCAAAACTGCAGAAACCTCAGTTTGTGTTAAAACATGAGGCAATCTCATCTTCTTGTCTGGGATGACTTTCTTCAGACCAACTTTCCAGGATTTTTTTTTTTTTTTTAATCTTCCACTGGGGTTTTTTCCCTTAGAGAAACATTTTCCTTTGTTAGGGCTTAGTCCAGAAAGCTCTTCCCAAGAGCCTTCTTGATTTTGGCAGGGAAGTTTATTTATTGCTTACTGCATCTGATCTGTTTTACAGGCATGTTTCATTTTTATAAAATTATGGCTCTTTTTTGCATGAAATAAATACTTACAAAACAGAGCGAACTCATAACTCTAAATGCCACGGGCTAGCATAAATACAGTTAGTAGCATATATCAATATTGTTATTTCACTGTATCCTAGAGTTGTGAATTCTGTGATCTTTCATAGAAGTTTATGATCTTTCTGCCTGTCATGTATGCTCCTTCATCTGTGCTTAATTTTAAGTCACTGAGCAGGCAAATTAATTGATTAATTCAGTAACAGTACCTTAGTGTGCTGAGGTAACTGTGTGAATCCAGAAAAAAAGATTATTTTCATGACTGATATTAAAAAATGTGATGAGGAGATGTGCAGTCTGAGCTTTATTTATGTTCACTGGGAGTTTGAGCTGGCACAGATTAAATAATTTAATTTCATTATTAACGTCAACGGGAAGAAAATTGAACCCTAACAGAAAAGAGAAAATAGGGAAAGAGTAAAAAAAAAAAAAAAGGACAGTTAAAGAAAATAATTCTAACACTCTAAAGCATTAACTTAACTTTTTTTTTCAGGCTTTGATTGGCAACAAGAAGTGCCAGGTTCAAATTTTAGGAATCCATATAAAGCACCTGCTCAGCCAGCTCCCTGGGGAACATTCCCTGATCCCGCCAGCTTGCAGACGTGTTGGTTAGGTACGCGAGGGGGGAAAAGATAAACCAGCCGGGTAAATAAAGAGGCAGGACGATACCTGTGTGCCTGTGACACAGGTCTCAGCTTGGGTGCCCTTGGGTGAGGGCTGAGCCCCGTCTTTGTGTCCCTTGGCCTGCAGCAATACCCCTGCTCACAGTTTGGGGTTAACCCACCGCAGGTATTTATAGGCATCTCCAGATGGCTTTTCACATTGGAGGTGTTAGAGTACGCGCTATTTTCAGATGTTCGTGGTATGTAATGACACATTTCGCTTCACAAAGTACAGTAACTGGAGTGGAGAGGGTCAACCGTGTCTGCTGAGTAATGCTTCTGCCATCTTTTTTGTTTTCCAGAAGATGTCATGGGGTCCTCCAGCATGGGTGCTAATTTTTTCGATGCAATGGATTACTTCACGCATGTGAAGTACTGCTACCATAGATGACTAAGGTAATACAGGAAAATAAGGACTATTAAAAAGGCCATAGTGGATCTCACATAAGGTCCAGCCTAATGGCCTCTCACTGATACTGAAAAAATCAGAAGCCTAGTGAAGAAAGTTCTTTAAAAGAAAAAAAAAAAAAAGGAAAAGCAGTGTTTTAAAAAATAGTTACTTGGATGCCTTTGCAGCCTTCACTGCTCTGTGGCTAAAGAGAGCCTTTTCCTTAGACAGAAGTGTCTGTTTAAGGACATCAAGTGAGAAGTTGTTACTAAGGGGGAAAAAAATTTGTTTTGGAGAACTGCAAATGGTAAACAAACAAAAAGATGTGCATTTAGTTCTGGATTAAGTTTTGCTTCAACATTGTGTTCTTCTTCAAGTCTGAACTGGGCCTAAGGGTTTTGTTCAGATTCGTGCTGCTGTCATATCCAGGCAGATATTTCTAGATTACGTGCTCAAGTGGTAGTGCTTGACAAGGATTAGCTGAGGTTGTGAGATCCTGTTACAGCGACTGAAAAAAAAACCAACCCAAAACTCGTAAAAGTAAAGCCGATCCATTGAGATTTCTGTTTTTTCAATGCGTGCTCTGTCAGGACTGGGAAGGACATGCATCTCTCAATATTTTTTTTTCAGTCCCCAACATTCTACTCTCAGAAAAACGAGGCAGATAAGACAGTACTCCTTCAGAACTATCTGTCTGGGTATATCTATGTTTAATTATAAATGAAAATTTGTGTCTCTGATTTATACAGATTCTTTCACCTCTATAGTGATTCTTTTCCAACAAGTAATATCTTTAATTCTGTATATTTAAAACTCGTTTCTGTGTTTTACTTTAGCATGCAAAATAAAAGAGCATATACACATATTCAGAAGGGAGTAAATAATGGCATCTTATTTTTAAAATAGCAAGTAGCACTATGTCTATAGCTTATTTTTTACATAATTACATGACAAAAGATCTATTAGAAAATAATGTAATAACTTTCTAAGAAAGACCAGTATCAGTGGTGATGTGGAATACTATGTTTCTCAGCACTTTAGCTGCCAAAAAAAGGGGTTGATTTTTTTTTTTTTCTAATTTTGTGGATAGCTGTTTCTAGCAACATTAGTCTTAAAATCACTAGTTGGGAAACATGGCTTTTTCAATGTATTTTCATCCAAGACTTATTTAAAAGGCATATATTTAATTTAAAAATACTAAAAAATCCCATTCCTTGTCTGAATTAATTCTGTAAAACCTAACAGGACCCCCTCTAAAACTGGAAATTTTCCCAAAATTGAGAACTTCAGGAAAAAATGCACTAAGATTGCCAGGGGAAAGATTAATTACTTCTTGAAACCCTTCTTTATGTATTGCATGTTGTACAAAGACCAGAAATGTATCGTTTTGGGAATTGATATATACATACTACATAATTTGGAGGGCAGAGAAAACTCCAAATATTATCTTTAAAAGCTGGATTTCTATTTTAATTGTGAATACTGCTGTAGGGTAGTTCATAACAAGTTAATATCCTCTAAATACCATTGTGGTGAAGTAGAAGTGCTTATGAGTCCATCTGATTGCATAAAGATTGGCTTCTTCATGTATTCAGTGTTCTGAAATGCCTGAAAAAAAAATCTGGTAATTATGTTAGCATGATTAACAAGATGTTAAATAACATAAAGGATCTGAAGGGAATGACTCCAGAGAAAAGACCTTGAGATTTGAAAACTGTGAAATAATAGCAGCTAACACAATGTTACAAATGTACAAATGCTGGTTTTTTTTTAATAGGACTTTCAGCCCCAAAAATTAGAAAGAACAGAGGAATTGTTTATTCTTGCAAAGAAAAGGGACTAAATAGTTCCCATGAGCTAATGCTTACTTAAAAAATGAAGAGACAATCAGACTTCCAAGAGAAAAACGGCATTGCAGTCTGTGAAAGGAAATGCTAGAGGCAACATCAAAATGTGAGGCATGATGGATGCATGATGTAACAGTATCTGAAATGCATTGGCTTTTGGTTTTCCTTAAAAAAAAAGCAAACAAACAAACAAACAAACAAACAAACCACACAAAACCTCCAATAAACCAACTCTGTGACATTCCTACAAAGCCCTTCAGCCTCCCCTCCTTCCTCAAAGCCCCAAAATATTAAATGTTACAGACAACACTTCCTGCAACAAAATATGTTTACGTTGCAAATGATCAACATTGTTACGTTAATTATCTGTGCATCTGCAGGGACAGTGTGACCTTACCAGCATCTGCACCATCCTTTGATAATTTTTCAAATTTTAGCCCAGTCTATTTTGTTGCTTTACTGTATTTCACTCTTGACTTATTTTGTGCAGCATCTAGGCACTCTCTCATGGGGTTCAAGCTCTGATTTGAAACAGATACAAACCAGAATCAGAACATAAAATAGATGGAATGTGTTTTAGAAAACAAATCTGCAATGTGTTCTGCTGATAAATACAGTTCCCACCTGATTTATCTTTGCAAGATCTTCCTAACGGTTATTGTCAGTGGGAAAAACAGTCAAAAAAAATGTTATAGATAAATATGTAAAAATCCCTATTTCATTGTAACATAAGCAATGTTCACAGTAGCAGGATAGATACTAGTAAGTAATGTTATTATTTTTGTTTTTTGAAGACAGATCTGATATTTAAAACTCTGTGCAGTTCTGTTAGGGTACCTTTGACGTTACTGAGAAATGGAAATTTTCATAACAGGTCATTCATTCCATTATTCAATTCTACCAAAGTTTCTGAGTGCATGCAGCAATATGGCTCATTTCACTTGTTCTGTTTCCTCTTTACCTGGTGATTGAACTTCTTGTGATTCTCTCGGTAGCTCATCTTACCACCTGAGAATAGGTTCATAGAAAACCAGGTTTGTATTCTGAAGCATTATTTATTCAGTAACATCAATTTCAGCCCGTGTCCATACGTCTTGCCTCTTCACTGAGAAACTAAGGGCTTTCAAATGCAACAACCTGTGGGATTAGTATACACGCTCTATGGATCACTTGCTTGAAAATAATGTAAGTTGGAATTGCTTGCTTGTTTCTCATCACCTTGCTATGCCAGCACAGCATAACCCAGTGACTCAAGGAGGCAGAACTCTACTAGACTTGCAGTTTGTCTTCTCAATGAATAGTTACTAAGGCTTAGTTGTTTCCCAATTAATATTGCAGTTTACTTTCTGATATTTTATATGAGTCTTTAACTGGTAGTTGTCTCTGTATTTACTTGAAAATGATGAATATTTTTTTTTTTTAAAGCAAGATGTATGTGATATTTGTAATTATTTTATTCTACCAGTGCTGCGTTTCTTGCATTTTCAATTAAAGGAAAATTTTGACTGTCTACCGAAATTCTTAATTTTGGTTCTGAAATTGAGATGAGTTTTAAAAAATCTGTGGTATATTGCCCAGCTCTGCCGAGCATTCTTTATTTGAAGAACCCCAAGAATCAAGAACAAAGTTTGTTTCTCTTTTCTTAAGATATAGGTTGGGTTCAAATGCATAAATTTGGCTCAGCATAGAAACCTACATCTTATTGATCCAAGGCACTACGGAACCAAAGAAATATAAACAGTAACACAAATTAAGTAAATGGCTGATTTAAAGCACTAATATTGCTCTTAAAAATAATATAAAAACTGGCTGAGGTTTTTGCTGTAAAGATTAGCACTAATATAGCTTGAAAGAGTGTGAAAGACTGTGAAAATATATTAAGCTGGTTAAAAAAATTAAAATAATAATTTTCCTCCATAACATTTTTACTATTAAATCATATAATTGAGTTTAAGAGAACACATTTCTAAATACATTTGGAGGAGAGTCATTGGCTTGCTGGAGCATACTCATATTTATCATGTGATTCAGCCTTACCATATCTGTGTTCACTTTATTATGCAGTATAAATACATAAAAACACCCCTGAATTCTAGCTAGTTCAGACCAATGTTTATGAAATTCATGTTCATAGCTTACAAAAAATGGTATGGTATTGATGTAGATAATAAACTAAGAGTGAAGGCCACATGGGATTTTGAAACAAATTTCTCTCAAAAACCTGAAGGTTACATACGCCATAATAAAGTTCTTAATTAGCAGAGTCCATCGCTTCCTCTGTGGCACACACAGAAGTTTTTGGGAAAGACTTCCCTGTGAGTGGTATCCTAACAGTCACTGAGGAGTTGGAGCGCAGTGGTGACAGAAGGTGTGCAAAGGGACATTTCTGTGCACAGCCTCCCACGTACCTCATGCCTTGCTCGACTTCGTTTCTGATCCCCTTCTGAGTACACGTTTGGGAAGAATTAGGGTAAGAGCAAAGACACAAAAAATCCTACTGTCACTGCAATTGCCTCATATAATGAGATTCAGAAACTAACTGAAATCCTTTTCAAGGGCAAGGAGGAAATGTGTTTCCTCCTACTGGGAAACTTTCAGGACCTCACTGCGTGATGATTGGAAAGTATTTTCTAATCTCAAGCCTAAATTCGGTCACAGCCAGTTTCTGCCCATTGTTCTGCTGCTAGCGTCATCATTTAGATTAAACATACTTTTTCTGTCTCTGTGGAAAATATAATGGTAAGAAAGCAGCAAGATAAAACAACCTTTCCTCTGGTTTTGGGAGGGCATCATGAAAATCAACATTAGTGACCTTTAGTCTCTACTGTGAGGGGAGAAATCTCCTGAAAACCCTGTTAGGAAACTGCAGTTTAGAAGGGAAATGAATATTGAGGTGACTAGACACTAAGGTGGTCTAATATCTCACTTTGCTGGCATAGAAGATTGCTGGATCTGGTTATTTTTCCTTTGGAATAAGCTTCTCAATTGCTGTAAAACTGTACTGCCTTACTAGAGTTGCAGCCAGAGACAGAGCCTGGTTTCTGGTTAGAGCAAACGCTGGTCAGTACGCACCGAGAGATGGGTAGAGAGGTGATGTTTCTAGAAAGTTATAAAGAGCTTAGTTCAAACGAACCTAGATTAATGAGGTCCTTCTGTACAAATTCTCCAAACAAGGCAATTAGACTGAAAAATTTCTTAACTAAAACTCATTAGCCTGCCCAGTCTGCGTTGTCAAGCAGCTGAGCCATGTACCCGCTGCTCCAAAACTATGTATAGCTGGGGCGCGGGGGAGGAGGGCCTAGGGAAGAACGCTTTGTCTTTTGTTTCAAAATCGCCTCATGAATGTTTAACTAATTGCACCTTATTATCTACAATTTTAGGCTGCATAGCCTAAATTGCTTTCGCGTTGGAAAAGGAAAACAGGCTCACAAAAATAATGTCTGTGGTGTTGAACTATTTTTTAAAGAAAAATTATCAAAAATAGCCACCTTATATATATATATTTATTTACATGTCAAAGTAAAGGATTTGAAGGTAACAATAAATCGCATTATTATAGCATAGCATTAAGTTATACTCAAGTCATTTCAGGTCTTTTTGTCTTGTTATTAGAAACTGCTTGATCTCACAGTCTGTGCAGTCAGCACTGGTGCTAAAAAAATCTCAATATTATAAAATTTTGCTTACTGTCTGACCTAAGTGTCCCTTCTCCAAACTTAAGTCCATTGCTTCTTCCTTCTTCAATTTGGACATGGGGGAGATTGTTTGAACAAACATGGAGTGTCCTTCAGTTTTTCAGCTCTAAACTGGAGTCTCAGCTGTGTCTCAGCCTTCTTTTGTGGAGCCTTCTTGTGGACATGTAATTATGCCTTTTGCTGTCACTTTGAAATCTCTTCACTACCAGTTACTTGAAATATGGTACTCACAGCCGGATATAACACACCATCTTCTTGGTCCATTGGAGTCCATTGGATGGCCTAGAGCTCTGACGCTGCTTTCACGTGGCAGTAAGATCACAGAGGGGCATGATGATGATGTTGCAAGACTCTAGAATCTCCAGCCCCTCTTCCAGAAAACAGTAGTTCCCCATTCTGCCTTTGTGCAGATGACTGTTCCTGCTTAAATGCAGAAGTCCGTACATGTCCTAACTCAAAGATAATTCCCTCAGTTCATAAAAATCCACTTGATCCTGTTCATCAGTGGAATTGCAGCACCACCCAATTTAGAGTTTTGCACCCACTCTATTCCTACCTTCTTGATATCTAAAATCTTGCTTGTGAGATGCTGTCAAAGATCTGATTAAATGTTAAAGGCCCGGTTCAGAGTTTGGATATGCATATCTACAGCATCTAGTCCATCCTTTTATCCTGTCACAGGAGGAAATTTGCTTGATTCCATGTTATTAGGAGATTTTTTTTGTCATGTACATTAGTTTTGATTATTCTTCTTTTTTTTCTTCCATATCTTTACAAGTAGTTCATTGGATTGTTTTTACAGATATTGTACCATAATATATAACATCTTCTGGATCTTCCCTATTCCCTTTTAAAGACAGTCATTATTTTCACCTCCGCAATCTTACGCTTCACGAGTTCTCTGAGATCACTTCAGACAATTCTTTAAGCTTACTAACACCAACTTTATAAACTTTATTCTTTACCTTTTTAGCATTTTTCCCTTTCTCTAGCAAATTTTGGTGGGTTTAATTCTGTTAACTCTCTATTACTTTTAGTGAAGAACAAAATGAAAGAATTACTGCAGTTTTCACAGTCATATCTCAAGACCTATCACTTCTCAGGTCATTTTGCAGTAGATTTTCTCCTCATAAAATCAGCAGAGTAAGACTTTCCTTGGTTCTTTCCGTATCTTAACACAGCGAGAACAAATTGTGCCTCAAGTTTGCTGAAGAAGAACAGGCCATGAATCAATAGTGCTTGGACAATTAGAAATCTTCTCAGGGTGAAAATTTTGTTATCTACGTGATACGAATTTCATTGCTGTCTCATCAAGAAACATTGCTATGAAACAGTACTAACCAAAAATGCCTTCCAGTACCTAAAAGGAGCCAACAAGAAAGCTGGAGAGGGACTGTTTACAAGGGCATGGAGTGATAGGACAAGGGGTAATGGGTTTAAACTGAAAGAGAGTAGATTTAGATTAGACATTAGGAAGAAATTCTTCCCTGTGAGGGTGGTGAGGCACTGGAACAGGTTGCCCAGGGAAGCTGTGGATGCCCCCTCCCTGGCAGTGTTCAAGGCCAGGTTGGATGGGGCTTTGGGCAACCTGGTCTAGTGGAGGGTGTCCCTGCCCATGGCAGGGGGGTTGGAACTAGATGGTCTTTATGGGCCCTTCCAACCTAAACCATTCTATCATTCTATAACAAATTCTCAAAATGAGAAAGACTGCAATCACTACTGAAGTGATCGATTGCTTCTCTACATGGTGGAACCGATGAAATCTGCTATGCATGTAACAGATTAGAGGAAAACCAGATAGCTAATAATTCTAACCAATAACACACATTTAATCAAAGCAAACTAAACAAATTAATAAGAAAAAAAACCCCAACAAATCNTGCTGAAGAAGAACAGGCCATGAATCAATAGTGCTTGGACAATTAGAAATCTTCTCAGGGTGAAAATTTTGTTATCTACGTGATACGAATTTCATTGCTGTCTCATCNCCATTCTATCATTCTATAACAAAAAAATTCTCAAAATGAGAAAGACTGCAATCACTACTGAAGTGATCGATTGCTTCTCTACATGGTGGAACCGATGAAATCTGCTATGCATGTAACAGATTAGAGGAAAACCAGATAGCTAATAATTCTAACCAATAACACACATTTAATCAAAGCAAACTAAACAAATTAATAAGAAAAAAAACCCCAACAAATCCACATACTTGCAGTAGAGTATGAGTGCAATTCACACTGAAACTTATGCAGTAAAAACATCCTGAATTATAAAAACACAGTGCAGAGTGTGAAAGCAGCATGACATATAGTTGCCAAGAATCCTCTTTGTCCACACTCACTAATCACTTAATTCGATGCTTGTTCAAGGGAACCTGTGAACTTTACAATACGATCTCACACAGCCGTTATAACCGTTAGTTACTGTTGTGGGAAACCCATTCTGCATGGCAATAGCCATAATATTATGGACAATGATCAAATAGTAGCTTTTTATATGACATAATAGTACATAGGAGTAAAGTACTTCTAATGCTTTCCTTCCTTTTTTATTTATTGAACTCTTTTGTGGAAGACAAATTTCTCTGTGACAAAATTTTCTTATTGCCTCGCACTTACACTTTGTTCTTGGATGTTCTACATGGCTTTGTTGTTATTATTATATTTAGGTGAAAAATGAACCCAAAATATCACTTCCAAAAAGATGTGAATTTTGGGAATAGTCACATTCATGCTTCACAACTCAGACCCGTCTGTAAATTCATAATCAATAGCATACTTTCTTAATTTTTAATCTCTCATGCTTTTTGGATGATATTAGTGTTCATCTTGTCTCCTTTCTTCAACGTTACCTTCCATTAAGGCTGCTTTAGTGCATCCTAAGATTGATTCCATAACTAGAGCTGAAGCAAGAATTTAACTCCTTTTCTGAATTTTTCATATTGTAGGATCATCCATTAATTTTATCTGCTACACAACTTAGACCTATCAGAATATTATTTGGCAAACTCCACAAGGAGTATTGGAAAATAATTTTTATAGCATCTCATTAATTCTTTATGCTGGCTTCTAGGAATCATTATAAATAAATTTACACACAAACCAACATAATGGGATTGGGTTGTCAGTGAACCTACGTATATCCAGGTTTGAAATGTAGTCCTCAGATACACAAAGGTTTTGAGCTGCAGTGTAAGTTATACCTACATTTTTCAGAACAATGAAGGCTAATTTCAAACCATTTATTTATGTGTTGTAGAATATATATACATTTACGATGTGTACATTAAAAATAATATAAATATGCCTAAAGTACGATGTGTTGTATGTTTTTATTTATGTTTATTATTAATGTTTTTTAAAAATTCCTTCCCATCATGGCACAGTTCCTATATTTATACTGTGCAACAGTTTCTTAGAGTAGTTTTGCTGCCAGTGTAGATTTAGAATAGAATACAGTTAATATAATATCTACATGCATTGTTTTTTAATTAAAATTATCTTAGATAGTACTTTAAAGAAAAAGAGCTCTATCTTCAAACCAGAACAGGGTTTTTTCTGATGGGATTATTATCTCTTTTTATTAATTCTTATGATCATTGAATCATAATGTTCTTGTGCATCAATATTTTTAAATTCTTTTTTAGGACATGAGATGGTTTTAATGAGTAGCTTTTTTTCTCTCTTGTGACTTCACTGAGCCAACCAAAGGGACCTGGTTTTAATTGTTGCGTTCTCAAAAGCTATAGAAATACCATCCCTTTTATGTTCAAATACAACTGCACTGTTGAAATAAACAGTTCCTTTACTGACAGCTGTTTTTCAAATATCACTCAGGGACTTACTGAAATACTTGCAAAGTCCTGTGTTATCCAAAGGGCATTTTGTGAACACAGCATGGGACTGTAGTGATTCGTGGCCTCATACAAAATACAGCTGCAGTTGGCAGAACACAATCCAAACTATATGCAGTGCTTTAGACCATATAGTTATACTTGGGTTCTCCTCCTATTTGCTGTTTCAGACTGGGCACTTGAAATCCAAGCCAGAAGATGACAGTGATGTGAGTCTGATTGTGTGATCAGTCAGATATATTTCAGGTCTTCAATGTGAACAACACTGTGTGCAGTTACAGCTCCATATAAAACAAACAAACAAACAAAAACCACAGAACAAACAAACCCACAGAACAAACAAACAAACAAACCCAGACAATTAGCAGTAAAAATTGTTTTTAAGTAAGAACGGGATTTTTAAGCCTAGGTGTGGTGCATATGGCCAGAAACTCACAGATTTGGTTTGTTTATCTCTGTTTCTTACGTCGAGGCCAACTGCATGATTTGAATCATCCTGTATTAACAAAGAATTTCTTTGTAGCACAGGAGGACAGGCATTCCTTAGCAAATGCATGGTTTGTTTGAATTCCACTAAAGTTCTATGGCAGATTTTCAGTTTGTGTAGAAATACGTCAAAAGACATGAGGGAAGACTATGTAGTTTATTAAATGCTTTACAGTATTTTCTAGATCATCATGGGGCAGATCCTAATACAGCCTTTCAAAAGACTTTCACACCAATTCAAAATTTACTGCACTCTGTGTGATTTTTGGTCAACATCCAGCTGACTATGAGCCAGCAGTGTGCCCAGGTGGCCAAGAAGGCCAGCGGCATCCTGGCTTGTATCAGGAATAGTGTGGCCAGCAGGACTAGGAACGTGATCACCCCCCGTATTTGGCAGTGCTGAGGCTGCACCTTGAGCACTGTGTTCAGTTTTGGACCCCTCACTAGAAGAAAGATATTGAGGTGCTGGAGCGTGTCCAAAGAAGAGCAACGAAGCTGGCCAAGGGTCTGGAGCACAAGTTTTATGAGGAGTGGCTGAGGGAACTGGGGTGGTTTAGCCTGGAGAAGAGGAGGCTGAGGGGAGACCTTATTGCTCTCTACAACTACCTGAAAGGAGGTTGTACCCAGGTGGGTGTTGGTCTCTTCTCTCAAGTAACAAGTGATAGGACAAGAGGAAATGGCCTCAAGTTGTGCCAGGGGAGGTTCAGATTGCATATTAGGGAAAATTTCTTCACCAAAAGGGTTGTCAATCATTGGAATAGGCTGCCCAAGGAAGTGGTTGAGTCACCGTCCCTGCAGGTATTTAAAAGATGTGTAAATCTGGTGCTTAGGGACATGGTTTAGTTGTTGGACTTGGCAGTGTCAGGTTAATGGTTGGTCTTGATGATCTTAAAGGTCTTTTCCAACCAAAAGAATTTTATAATTCTAAGATTCTATAACTGCCTATTATAAAGTAATAGTGCCTATGCAAAGTTGGTTTGCTTTGTGAGATACATTTACCATAGCTTAAATAAAGGCAATTAAAAAAAAAAAAAATGCCCTGGAATACATGATACTGAAGTACTTTATATTGAGTGACTGACTTTTCTTGTGATTCTTGTACATCATACATATGTCATTCTTCAAAAATTATTTTGCCAGCTATATTGTATGTCTTAATTCATCATTATAATCCAGTGCTAACTACCTTTTCTGTAACATTATCTGAATATTCCCTTTTTAATGCAGGGATACGTTAGACAATTTTAAATATACATATTCTACTTGTGATAACTTTCCCTATTAATTATTAAAATTTAATCAGATACATTTTTATTTTAAAATCAAATGTCAACATTTTTCTGCCTATAGAAAACTATAACAAAATAATTTGAGACCAATGTTTTGAACTTAATTATAGAGGATGTGAAATGAGCAATACAACAGTGCTGCTACTCACTATAGTGTTATACGTGTGCTCTGCTTGCAAAGATTTTTAGCATCTCAGAATTTTAATTTTGTGTGTTCACATCTTCACTGTCAAAACACACATTGCAATATATGGAAAAAACCTGTTAAAGTAAAAATTGTATTCGTATTCAAGTACAAACCAATCTTTACGTTTAAAACATGAATTCCTGGAGGAAATCACTACTGTTACTGCTTGCCCTTACATTAAAATCATCCACTGCTAAACAGTCTAGATGAATAAATAAAGAGTATAAGGAAAAAAGGCTGGTTTTCCAGATGTAGGAAAAGCTTCAGAATAAACAATGATAAGCTGCAAGCAACATGTCAAATAACAGAAATGTAAAAGGAAGAAGGTAGAATTTAGAACTACATGGAAAAAGAAGTGGAATAGCAAAGACAAGAGCTAAATAATACATGTTCAAAAATAATCTTACAAGTACTTCCAAGATCTGCAGAAAGAGAATGCAACTCAATTGGTAAATACTTTCCCTGGCTAGAGGAAGTTGTCTAGGCATACAAATCTCTCAGATAATTTTTGATTCCTACAAAGTTTTCCTACAACCAAGAAGAGCTTCCATTTTTTTCTTATCTTATTGAATACTTCAAATGTTTTCTCATCTTTATTTAAAAAAAAAAAAATAGGCAAGCAATACAAGCGTCAATATTCTCTATAGCCATTTAAGTATTTGATTAAATCTCTTGTAACTCCAGTGCTTAGGCTTTCTAGAGGAGTGCAACAGGAAGACGGTGCTTCCTTAGCTCATGGTGTCACAACTGAAGAGACCCAGGACATACAGTGCAGAAATTATTCGCTGGACAGGTCGGTGTAAGGAATGGATAGTATTATTCATAAATGAGATCTAGTCAGTACATTCTTGTGTGGAAAGCATAGATAATACAGTGAAGAAGGAGTCTGAGGGATCATCTACTTTACCCCACCTCATCATTTCTTGTAGCATTTTAACCTCCAGGTACAGCACTTAACCTTTTTTATCATTGAAACATACTACATCGGATTGTGATACAGCATGTTCTTCAGATTCGTTTCAGTAGAAACACTATCTGCTCGATCATTTCCCAATTTATACCCGTGCTGCTGACTATTTCTACTTATTTGTGGAAATCGTGCTGGTTCCTGTTGATTTGAAATGACGTTCAGGTGGTTCCAGCTCTAATCTCATCCTCAAAAATACTAATCTGTCACTTTTTTGTGATATATGTAGATTCATTGGCATGTCTTTTATCATCCAGTTTTGCCACTAGCGAAGAAAGAACATAGAGCAATTGATGAAATGAAAAAAAAAAAAAAAACAACCCAAACCCACAAACCAACAACCTTTATCCTTGTCAGCCTGGCTAAGAGAATGCCAAACTTTAAATCCTTTTTTTTTTTTGTTTAATGAAGATGATCCATTTTTTTATTGAGGGAAACAAATAACTTGTTTGAAAAACCTATTGAGATGGATAACTCAGGCTGGGCCCAGATTTATGTGTAGATACACAAATCCTGCTAGTCTCAGTTCTTTTAGAGACTGAATCCTGCATGCCAGAATGCCTCAGCGAAGCACTACATCTGCAGTGAGAGAGTTTCTTTGAATCTCTGCTATATCCAAGCTTCCTTTTCTGTGTCTTTGGAATAGAATAACAGAATATTCAGGTGTCTCTCAGCTTCACAAGAGCATATTTAGTACAGAGGACTTCTCAGCTTTATTCTTCTGTCAGAGTTTCAGGCAGTGAAGGATGAGAGATACCTATTTAGGTAGTAGTATATATTATTTTTCCAATGGTGCAACAAAAAAGTTTCCACTAAGTCTTCCAGCTTAGAAAATAAACTGTTAAAATCCATGGCCATTTTTCATCAAAGTGAAATACAGTTTTATATAAGGTTAATTTCTAAAAAATGATACAGGGAAAAGACAGTAGAGCTGTCTTTCTCTCTTGTCTTCCATTAATTCCATGTCATCTGAATTCACTTAAATTTTGTATCGATGTTTTATATCAACAAATTCTGAATCCTTTCTTGTTGATTTATCGGTATTAGAGCTTTGGAAACTCAATTATTCTCTCAGTTAAACACATGAATATGCACGTACATGTGCAGTGACACTCAGCCTTAAGGAAAATAAGGAACTTTCTTTATTACAGTCAGCAGCGTGTGACTAAACAGAGAAGCAAGTCACATGAAAAAGGCAGCATTTTTACACAATTATTGAAGTAAAATTCCTCTTTGGAAATGCAATCCAAAGTTCACTGCAGTCCTTATACACTTTACAAGATTTCAGATCTGGCCTAAGAACCCAAAGGAGAAGACTTTCTCTTAACTTTTTTTTTTTTTAATTAAAAGAAAACTGTTTAAATTACCTTTTTTATATAACATTTTATGTGAATGAACTTTTTTCAACTACATTCCTTAACAGATTCAACAATAGAACTTTCATTAATGATGAATTGGTAATTTTTATAATACAGATTTTAATAATTTGGTACACTTTATAAAATTGTATCTTTTGAAATCTTTAAAATATGCCAAAATTGAGAGGTGTTTCATCGATTTTTGAACCTTCTGTGCTTTCCTAATAGATACGATTTATGACACACACAAAAAAGAACTCTAGAATTTCAGAGTTTAGTTATGCAAATTTGTTGTAAAATTGGAAAGACAAAAGGATATTCAAATTAATGTACCCATCAAGTTCTTCCTCTTCAAAAACCTCTACTCTTAGGAGCAAGCTGTGCATTACATAACAGTAAATTTGTTTGGTGCCTCTTTTCCTAAATAATTGATTATTACATTTAGAAACACAAAAGACATAAATACTGCTAAACCATACTGAAAGGCAAAAGGTTTTATACTGCAGTGTTTTGTATGAAACAGAGAAAGACTCATTGGTTTTAAAGCTGTGTCGATACCATCTTGACATTTATTCAGTATCTGCAACTAATGAAATACAATTTCCTACTAGAATTTCAACAGTGATAGGGATCTGGGCCCAAACAAAAATCAACGAAAATGCCAGTGGACCTCAAAGGGAGGGTGCATTGGGTTTGCATGACAAGGTTTTGGTAGTAGGGGGGCTGCAGGGGTGGCTTCTGTGAGAAGCTGCCTGAAGCTTCCCCCCATGTCCGCCAGAGCCAATGTCAGCTGGTTCCACTACGGACCCGCTGCTGGCCAAGGCTGAGCCCATCAGCCATGGTGGTAGTGCCTCTGCGACAATGGAGTTAAGAAGAGGGAGAAAATAAAACTGTGCAATTGCAGCTGGAGAGATGAGTGAGAAGATGTGAGAGAAACAGCCCTGCAGACACCAAGGTCAGTGAAGAAGGAGAGGAGGAGGTGCTCCAGGTGCTGGAGCAGAGATTCCCCTGCAGACCATGAAGACGATCATGTTGAGACAGGCTGTCAATGCAGCCCATGGAGGTTGCATGGAGGAGCAGATATCCACCTGCAGCCCATGGAAGACCCCACGCTGGAGCAGGTGGATGCACCTGAAGGAGGCTGTGACCCCACGGGAAGCCCGTGCTGGAGCAAGCTCCTGGCAGGACCTGTGGACCCATGAAGAGAGGAGCCCATGCTGGAGCAGTTGGTGAAGAACTGCAGCCTGTGAGAAGGACTCACGTTGGAGAAATTCATGGAAGACTGTCTCCCATGGGAGGGACCCCACGCTGGAGCAGGGGAAGAGTGGGAGAAGTCCTCCCCCTGAGGAGGAAGGAGCGTCAGAGACAACGTGTGATCAACTGACCACAACCCCCGTTCTCTGTCCCCCTGTGCCACCAGGGGGGAGGAGGGAGAGAAAATTGGGAGTGAAGTTAAGCCCAGGAAAAAGGGAGGGGTGGGGGGAGGTGGTTTAAGATTTGGGTTTAGTTCTTATTATCCTACTCTGATATGATTGGTAATAAATCAAATTAATTTTCCTGATTTGGGTCTGCTTTGCCCATGACGGTAATTAGTGAACGATCTCTCCCTGTCCTTATCTCGACCCACGAGCTTTTTGTTGTGTTTTCTCTCCCCTGTCCAAATGAGGAGGGCAGTGATAGAGCAGCTTTGGTGGGCACTTGGCCTCCAGCCTGGGTCAACCCACCACGGAGGGAATAACAGACTCTCAAACTATGATGAAAATGCTTTTGTCTCACCTGCTTCATTTCTGGTTATTGCAGTGCATATTTTTCTACCACTTTTTGAAGGTAGCACAAAAAGAAGGATGATACCTTGAAGTGTTTGCAGTAGCAAGATCTGTTAGGCTTGGGATTTTGAAAAATATTAATTTCATACAGAGTACCCAGAGCTTTTGGTTGTTGGTAGATTGAAGTTGATAAGCTTTACAGAAGCATTTTAGCTCCCCAAAGAAAGACATATTCAAAGAAAAGCTTTTTATTTCCACAAAGAACCAGTGATGACATATTTGTCTCTACTTCCAACAAACCTTCTTATGTGAAATTAACTCTGGACTAACAAAAAATAGCGTATTTCTGCGACAGCTTCTGATAGTTACATAACTTTTTAATATCTATATAACATTTTATAAAAGGGATAGATCTGAGAGAGAGATGAGAAAATTTTTTTCTGCTAAACACTCTAAGATAAATTTATATTTAACAGTAAAACAATTTACATTTAATGATTCTGAGGGTCTCAGCTCTTAATGGTTACTTTGTAGTGGATAACCACGGGGGCCAAAGTTAAGTGTGAAAGACTGCAACTCTAAACCAACAAAATTTGGCAGAGAATATGAAGTATCAGATCTTTGATGGACTTGTGAATGTCAATAGGAAAGCAATAACGCATCTTCTACTAATATGAAACCGTGCTGGAATGACACCAAGAAGACTATGAGGGAATATAAACATTCAAAGTTAATAATACGGAGCCAGTACGAATACTCTGCCTTAGTCACATTGCTGATTGAAGAAGGCAGAAAGAAATAAGCCTAGACTTAGCAGAGCTGTGCTCGGGATTAGAGCCTGACCTGAGTCCTGCTCTGGACTTGCCAGGAGACCCCATGACATCCAGAGAGAGCGCAAGGCAAGCCCCGGCCACAGGGACCTCTCGGCGTTTCTTCTGCCCCGGCAAGTTGCTGCGAGCCCTGCACAGCGCAGCCTCTCTCTTTCCAAAGAGAGGTCAGACTGAGGTCTATTTTCTGTTGCTTGCAGCTGGTTTTCCTTGGTATTTGATATTATTAAAAACATTCCAACAGCGTGGGCTCCTCTTATGGTTTTAATTTCCTTTTGTTTTCTTCTGTTCCTAAAACCACTGCTTTGAAGTAGTTGTTTTACTCTCACTTATGTGAAACACATTCTTGGATGAAATAGAGCATATTTTAGACTTAGATTAGAAATGATACTTTTAAATGAAAAAATTCTATGTTAATCATAGTGCTGGTTTCACTATCTAAATCCTTAGCTGTGTAGTTTACAAGGACAGCTATCTCCCTCTCGTGTTAACTTGCGTTTGATAAGATTTCGGTAGGGACTTCTCTCCCGCCGGGGCAGCGGCGAAGACCAGATCGCTGGCAACACAGTGTGTCCCCAGCCAAAAGCACGTTGCAGAAAGTAGAACCCAGTGCCTTGAAACGAAGCTTGATCATTAGTGTGTGCAAGCAAAGAAACCTGACGCTTAAAGGCTGTAGTAGTTACTGGTTAAAATTCAAAATACAGCCAGGTGTGACGCTGCTTCCATTTGATTTAAAAGAAATCTAGAAATTTTGACCACCGATGCACCAATGCTTACCAGTCTACCACGTAATCATTCACATTTATTTTAAATAAATCAATCAATATTTTGGATAATATGCCATTGTAACAGCTGGCAATGAATAGTATGACAGGAATAGTTGTATTCCTGCTATGATTAATAGGAGTGGACCAGCTTCAGTTAAACTTACTATACAGAAAGCAAGAAAAGTCTTACACACCCAACTTAAACCTAAAGTGCATATTAGAATATACTAGAAGCTCCTTCAAAATACATATTATCATCTCCTTCAAGTGTATTATTTCTCAAGACTTTTCTTATGCTTTTACTTTCTTTCTTCTTTTTTTCTCCTTCAGTCCCAAGTATTTCAGAGCATCGGAGAATGGTCTTGTATCTCACTATCTGAAACTTTTCTAGCAGGCTGTGCGCTGCGTATGTTGGGGCCAGAGGGCACCTGGGGGTGCTTGGAGGTGCACCGGCTGCTAGGGCAGCAGCGGAGGGTGCAGTCACATCCACCGTGCTCTAGGTAAGCGCTTGCGGTGGTAAACTGTACCCGCAAAGCTGCTTCCAGGTTTTTCTGGAGGGAAAAGTTGTAGGAACGTTACAAAGCAGAGCCAGGGAGCAAGTGACACGAGTAACCAGGATCTAGTCCTCACGTTCGTTCCCTGGCCCTCTCCAGTAAGCACAGCATACCCAATAAGACTTACTATATAGAGAGTTCAGTGGTGGTCTGAAGACTCTAAGACTAAAAAATCACCTTCAGACTTGATTCAGCTTATCGTCTATGAGTCTGTGCCCATGCGTGCATGGGTGCGTGTGTGTGTGTGTGCAATCTGACCCAAAGCCAAAAGAAAACATTAATGTCTTGTAACAGGCTCATAAAACAACTGGAAATAGAATCATTTATTCTACTCCTACTCTTTTCTATACATGGTAGAACCTTAGAAAAATCAGTGATTGAGCGTACGGGGTGAATTCACAGTATAACATCTCAATTCTTTTATTTAACTAGTTGTGTTTGTCTCACAATGGACCAGCGAGGACTTTCAGTTACACGAAGCGAATTCTGTACTTTCTTTTGTGCAGCCTGTTTTGTGGCAATGTTACAGAAATACCAACGGGATCGCTGTCAGATCATCATATTTTTATTATTATTTTTTTATTACACTGCCCCTCAAACATTGGTTTATCACAAAGGTGAATTATTCTATCTCAATTTTTTGTATAAAATGTAAAGGAAATAACTGAAAATGAACCCCGGGCCGGTATACATCAGCAGACCAGCAGGTATACCTCAGTGCAAGCAGTGCAGAGCAGAGATGACCGTGGGACTACGTATTCAAACCTCTTGTTTCCTGTGGGTGACCAGAATCAAGAGCATTTAGAGCCCTGCAGGTTTGCCATCTGAGTTAGAAAGGCTGTGAGAAGCACATTTTTTTGTGTCCCAAAACGTACTTTGTGGTATGAGAACTTCCTCCCATACAGTTTCTTCCTCTGTCACGATATTGCATGAGGCGTATGCGTGTGTAATGAATCACCTGGGAGGACAAAAACTTCCTAAAGCTTTGCCAGGTGTGTCCTGAGCTCCTTTTTCTCTGGATGTGGTAAGTGGCCCTGATGTGAAACACCAGGAAAGGAATAAAAGAAAAACAAATTTTAGAAAAACTCCATTTTTTAGACTACCAGAGAGGTATTTGTACTATGGCAACAAAGGGCCTAGTTCTACTCAACATCTGGAAATTAAAACAGAAAATCACCTTGAGACAGCAACACAAATTTTACTACTCTTGACTTTAAATATGTAATGCAATTTTCACTTACTGAGTCCTTTTGTTCATCTCCTGATTTCTCCTCATCTTCCAGTAGTCAATGCTTTAAAGTGGTGTTTCTCAAGTAGCTCACTGAGTCAGCTTACTTAACTTGTTGCCTTGTACAAAATTCCAATAATGCATTTGAAATAAAAATAATATTCTTAACTAGCTTTGCCTCTATTTATTTGGTGACAGACAAAAATATTCTAACTTGTATATTTTCCTATATTTCTTTGCTTCAGTTCAGCAGGGTTATATGAAGGCATTAAGAATGAAAGGGGAACTTTGGGCAATTCAAGTTTGCATAATTTAAGAATTTGAGAATTCCAGATTCTTTAGGGTTGTTTTTTTTATTGTTGTTTGTAACCCTCTTACTACCTAAGAGAAAAAAGTATATTATTAAATTGAGTCCTTTTTCTTCAAATAAAATCTGCCTTTCTGCCTTATAATAGTTAATTAAGATCTCATTTTCTTCAGTGAGAGCCTGAGGCTTCCTCAGCTGAAATTCTCATTTCAGTTCTTAATCCTCTTTCTTGCCCTCCATTAATCAAGATAATAACCATTAATGATATTAGAGGAAAAAATAGACCTATTTCTTACACAGATTTTTTTATTACTGTTATTAAATAAAAAAATCATCTCAACATTGTTTCTGTTACAGTATAAAGTTTTTTAAACTTTTCATTTACATGATGAAGCTTATCAAGTTTCTGCTAAATCTTCTATGGAAAAATATTCCAAAAAGTAACCAAACTGAAAGGCAGGTGGCATCTTTTAAGAAGTACAAGACACACACAGAGGCAAGCAAATCTCTGTCATCACTATACAGTAATTTGGAAAAAAATCCTAACAGGTTTACATTTGCTGCTGTTGTTGTCCAGGTTAGTTACACATGACAGTTCTTTGAGGCCTTGTGAATTTCTAGATATATTACTATGTATGTCAAGAAAAAGAAATAATAAATCTTCCCTAAGAGACTCCATCCTAACAAGAAGATACCATAAATGTGAAAAATGCACAGTAAACATTGAAAAATCACAGTAACAGTCAAACGAAATTGCCATTCATTTCAGAAAGGTGGATTTCACTGACTTTGCAGAAAAAATGTTTTGATATTCACAAACAGCAATGGTGTCCTTTATTCTGACCATGTAATTCTAAGAGAAATGTTTACTTGCTTTCATCAGACTACCGTAAATAATCTGAAATCAAGACAGAGCTGTGAGGAGAAATAATATCTTCCATCATACCAACAAATAGAGCTGGAAAAATCAAAGATCTTCAGAGAATGAAAAACAGTGATCAAGCTAAATCTCAGAAACATTGCAATATAAAATATTTTTGCTCAAAAAGGGGATCTCCATGCCAATCAAGGCAAATCCTATTTGTTCAGAAACGGGCAGAAGATTAAATGGTAACTATGCAATTTTTATTTACCTGCTGAAATCAGGATCTCTTCCCCTTATTCTACACTGGTTATGTACTGGAGTGATCTGTGTTTCACGTACAGCCTGAATGCTCAGGTTTCCGTACCATGGAAAGCAAATAGCAAGAGGGCTGCTGGGTCGCTGAATCTTTATCCAAGATATTGATTAGACTGGGGCACACATCCCAGGTTTTTTTGTTGGTGGGCTGGGGTTTTTTTTTCCCCCTCTAAATACACTGATGAGAATATAACTGGGAGTTCTGCCTGAGTCTGTGAAGTCGGAAGCACTCCCACATTCATTGGTGTATCTGTGCTGTATGTGAAAAATCTTACATTCCTTTGATTCCCTCATGTAAAATTTCCCTGTAATATTTCATTAGAGAAAGGTGATGCAGTACAACCACTTCTGGTCCTGGTGTTGCCTGCCTGGGCTTCACTTCAGACATTTTGTGGTTGGTCATACCATCAAAGGAGAGAGCTGAGATTGTTCCCCTACCTTACTGAAGCAGGCATAACTCCTGTTGACTTAAATAACCTTTACATTTATTGATGGACACTAAAATATAGTAAAATTAATTTAAAACCTATTTAAAAAATCAGAACCTCAGAGTCAATATATACACATTATATGCCATTGAATAAGAAAAAAAATGCAAAAAATTGAACTATTTTAATTTCCTCAGTTTGTTCTACATTTTTCCATCACTTTATGTGATGGTGCCTTCAGTTTTAAATCACAGCAATATGATTGAAACAATGTCCATCTGACAGCTTAATTGAACTGCTAAATTTGCAGATAACCTGAAAAAAAGAGAGACAGACAGACAGAAAACAAGGAATCAAGTGAGCAAGAAAGAAATGTTTGAAAGCACAATAGAGAATTAAGTTTATCTTGCCACATGAAAGATTTAAATCCCATTGGAAAGAAATAAGATAAACTACTCAGATATTTATGAGTTTTGAATTGGCTATCCCCATTAGCAAAAGCAAATATTGCATTTACTATTGACAGCTCAATTAAAAAAAAGAAAAAAAAAAGTAAAATTAAGCAAACAGAACTATTTCTTTAAGAAAAGAATAAAAGAAGCACCAAAAATGTTAGAGTGACATTTAGATCAACTTCTTAATTCTTGTTGTCTGCTTGCAGAAAGATATCATAAATTTATTAGTCATAGGAAAGGCAAATTTCTAAATATCATCACAGCTCAGTTTTGAGAGAACAAAGATGTGAGATGGAAATGTCATTAGGCCAGTGCAGAGAAGATAAACACATTCCCACATCAGATCCCTTCTTTGGAGGGCAATCTTTAGAGGATTTGTCTCAACTTAAAGCGACTTAAGAAGAGATTATGGAGCAATTTAACAAAATCAGTGGTAGCAAATTGCCTGGGACAAAGTGATCTTACCTGGGAGTCTGAAGACAACTCAAGGATGAAGCACCTGAACTGCTAATGCAGGTGGATAACCTCTTGCTTAGAGCTGCACTAAGGGTGACCTGTGTACCCTTGTACATTGTCAAAACAGCTTCCAGTCCTCACCTAAAGAATTACAAACCCACAAGCCTGACATCTGTACTGGGAAAATCAGGAGAAACTATAATGAAAAATAAGATTAATATATACCTGATAAACACAATCCAATGGAAGAGTTAACATGGGTTTTTTGTTGATTTGTGTATGTGTGTGGTGGTTTGGGTNCCTAGAGAGGTGGTCGATGTGCCAAGACTGTCAGCGTTTAAGGGGCATCTGGACAATGCCCCTAACAACAGGCTATAATTTTTGGTCAGCCCTGAATTCATCAGGCAGTTGGACTAGATGATCATTGTAAGTCCCTTCCAACTGAAATAGTCTATTGTATTGTATGCTATGCTATGCTATGCTATGCTATGCTATGCTATGCTATGCTATGCTATGCTACGCTATTCTACTGGCCACAACAGCTTTAAGGAAAATGAGTATCCGTACTCACAGACAAATAATTGGCTAAAAGATAAGAAACAGAGAGTGAGAGGGAGGGAATGGCACTCCCAACAGCTTTTCAGTGAAGTATCACAGACATCTGTCCTGAGATATCTGCTGAAAACAGCTCTGTGAAAGACCTGGGCAATGGGATGAGCAGTGAAATGAAAAAGTCTTATGATGCTATCCGAGATCATAAGGGCAATGAAGAATTTGAGATGGGCTTTAGAAGACTAAATCACAGGGCAATAAAATGGCTCAAAGTTCATTGTGGATAAATGTGAAGTATATGAGAAAGAAAAAACAATGGCAATTCCATTAGCCAGTATCACATCAAATGGATGAAGAATATAACCTTTCAGACCTCATAGAATAAGCAGAACACTAATTACGGAGGCTTGAAAAAATTGAACAATTGACTTTTGACTGTGTTTTGAAGGCTATATATTTTTTCTAATTTCTATTTTTTGTTATATAAAAACATATATATAAAATCTTATTGGTTTCTTTGGGGACACTGGACTAGGTACAAGTTCTGTGTGGTAGAATTTGGTGAACAATCATTAGGTAGAGTAATATTTTTCACATTTCTTAGAAGGTCATTAACTCATTTTTCCACTTTAGGAAGCCTTTCACTGAATCTCATCTTGCTCATGTTGACGGATTCTTATCATGCCTTATGTTGAGCAGGAATTAAGTTGCTTCAAATTATTTTTTCTGAAACTTTGCTTTCCTCTTTCCTGTAAAAATTATTAACTCATTTTGGATAAATATTATTCAGATATTTTACTCATGAGTTAAATTTATAAGCGTTAAAACTTTGCAGTGTTAATTGCTTTCATAAACAAATAATTACAGAATACACTGTTTGCTGATCAATGTGCTATTTCAAACAGTCATAATCTCTGACTAATATAGATGAACAAATCACAGCAAAATGTATAACAGTAGAAATAATACATTCTTAGGCATACAATGAATTCTTAGTACTATACAAGCTAATCAACTAAAATGTTTCCATAAATCTTCTTAGTGCACTAAGCCATTATATTTTTCAACAGGTTTTGGGTTTTTTTTCATAATCCAGATGACTCGTTATCACTACATGCCCAATTCTGAATGACAAATGCCCTATATACATATAAATATATGCACAAAAGGATGCTACTACTACACTTTATACTACATATATAGTGCTTGTCTATGGTCAAGGATAGGTAAAATCTCACAGCTTATATGGTTCAAACCATATATTTTTTCTGGTCAAGAACAGATTGGGTCAAACTACATCCCTGACACATATCATGGATTTATTTTTCGTTATGGAAGGTACCGTAAAGAGGCAGGAACCATAACAGTTTCCATTGTTTTTTGTTCTCTGGTGTCTATAATGTTTGTTTCCAGTCCATATCTTAACTTCTGCCTGGATTCCACAGTTGAAGATAGGTGCGTTATATATTATAGTTTATGATAGGGCACTACCATGCATGCTAGGCTCTTTTTCTCTATTTTTGTACGGAGCTTCTCTGCATACCAATAAGGTGTTAAGGGTATGGGACTGATCTGTAAGACTTCATAAATCCCAGAGGGGATTCCAGGATTTATGAACTTCATAAATCATGCTATTAGATTCAAGCCTAAGTTTAACAAATATTAAACTAGCAAAATTAACGTTGTGGGGAGGGGGGCGGGGATGACCATAGATAACACATTGGTCCATCTTAGGACTGTTTTGTCATTAAGCTAAAAGAAGCGGACGCAAACAACGGACGTTGCAGTGACCCAGTCCAGGCCTTTTGCCCAGATTCATCTCACTAATTTTAGCTGTCTAAAAATTAGATGTCTAATCTAAGCTAGCTGTCTAAGCTTCTTTAGTATTCAGCAGAAAGAAAGGCACTTCTTGAGGGTGATTCATCTGGCTTATTTTAGAGAAGTGTTTATATACACGCATATGTTGGTTTAGCTTAATAACCGAGACGCCAGAGTTTAAATAAGCAACTTCCCAGTAAACATGGCAGGGGGTCATACAAATTCTCAGTGCTTTTCATGGCCAATTCACAATGTTGAAAGCAATTATGATCCAATCAAGTAGGAGAAGTAATTTTTTGAACAAATGGTGTAGTTTTCATGCATGGCTACAGGACATAAGGAAGCCTAGTTTCCCACAGATCTCTGCCTGACGACGCAGCAGCGCGGGCTGCGGCACTGCTCACAGCTGTGGGAAGTGTAATGTCGCATAGATCTTCTGGGGCAGGAGGTTATGATGGCAGTCACCCCTGCAGTTAGCTTTTCTGCCGTATCTTGGCTGTTGATCTTTCATGAATATTTTTGGAGATTTGGGGGTATCTTACCCCTGGCAAACTGAGGACAAACCAAACTATAGGTTCAAATATTGGTGAGGCTATGGAGGAGGGAAAACTAGATGCCCATGCACACAAATAAATGCTCCTCATGATCAACTAAATGTCCTTTTCATAAGAGCCCATGCTAAAAAAGCAATCGATACTTCTCCAAGAAAAATGAGATGTGCTAAAACCACAGTCTACTGTTTAATCTTTTTTCCCCCACCATGGTAATTAAAAATGCTTTGGCTGGCCTACTTTCAGCTTCGGGTAAGGCTGATGTTAAATAGCAGCTCTTATAATCTCATCCACCAGACCACCAACACTATTCAAACAGAAAAATTTGTACACTGATACCAAGATCTGTGAGTTATATGCAGAGAATGATAGCAAATTGATAAATGAAACAACAAAAAAAAAGTAAATCAGAAGTATTAAGATCAGTACAAAGAAACTTTAAATGATTAAGAAAAATAATAGACTAGTGGCATCTGCCTGTCGTTAAGTAGGTATTGTGGAGATCTCAATAATAATTCAGAGCGGCACAGATTTTTCAGCGCAGTGTATGTTCTGCATTTGGGAAAAAGCAAACAAACAGTTCCTGAAGACTCATGAGTAAATATGTGCTCACTAAACTGTCGCTCAGAACAGGATGATCAATAAAGACAGAGGTTTCTAAACCAACAGCTCCAGAAGGCTTCATCCAGCCGCTGGCCAAGAAGCTCCCTGAGCTGGCAGAAGACCAACATTGCGCCTCTAGTGAACAAAATTGAATAAGATGATGTAAAAGGTGATTAGTACATCAGCTGGGGCATTGATCCTGGGCAAAGTGATAGAATGGCTGCTGCAGGAGTCAGGAAAGATGGGGCTGAGAGGACTGAGGAGCCAAAATTTCACAAGCTGACTTTGCAGGCAAAGGAAACATGGTAAAAGAACAGCCTCCTTGCGCTTTCAGTTTTAAAGACTTTTTTTTCTCTGCTGCTAGTGGAGTCACTTCTTGATGAGATCACAAATTTGGTTGATAAAGACAATATTTTTAATGTAGCAGACTTGTTCCTGTAAGGCATTAGACTTAGCGTTGCATGACATCTTGATCAATTATCCAGCATGGTACAGTATCAACATGGCACTAATGAATTTAGGACTGATTAAGTGACAAGTCCCAGTAGTAATTATAAATAAGAAATCATTACTGAGTGATTGTGTTTCTTGTGATACCCTGCGGAGATCAGCTCTTTGTCCTCTGACGCTTAATGATTTTATCTGTGTTTTGAAAGAAAGTGGAATATCAGTGATGAAGTTTGCAGTTAAGCTGGAAAATTAAGTGCTGAATTAGAAGGGGTTTGGTTATGAAGGGAAAATGTATTCACAACAGCTCTCTTTCTGCAAGCGCTGTGGAAGGCAGTCTATCAACAGCTAAAATCAGATAGAGTAGTGGGTTGCTCTTTGCAGATCTATAAAGAATGGCTTAAAATTAGATTTCTGGTATGGTTGAGATGAAACTGGGGGCATTGTGCTTGAAGCTTTGAAGATCATTTCAATTATTTTTCCATCTCTAGGCACTGTAAATCTAGCTACAAAGAATAATGAATTGTTTTCTGCTTGGCTAATGATCTGAAATGGCTCACTGCAGGCTGATGAGTGCTGGACTCAGCATGAAGAGGACAGGGTGAAAGCATGGCAGAGAAAAGGGGTTCTGAGGAGGGCAAGGACCATGGTGACCAAAAACCACAGCAGCTCCTGTGAAACTGTCTCCTCCCAGAAGGTTCCTCAAAACCATATCCACAATATTAACCATATGACCTCATAATTCTCTTTTATTTACTCATGAGAATAAATGCATGCAATAAATGTGCACAGAACAAACCCAGTTCTCTCTTGAAAGCAAAGTCAAGAGCATGGGCTCAGTTTGCCTGTACAAATACGGCACAGTGTCCTCCGACACAGTCTATTAGAGGATGCTAGCAATGCTTCAAGAGGTGTCTTTAGTGCCTGGACATTTTTGTTTGTTCCTCCCATTTGCAGCTCCATAGCTCTACCACTGGCATTGGCAGAGGGCAGAGACATGTCATGTTGAATCACAGACATGCAGGGTCACAACCTACTTTCACAATATTCCTCAAGGGGCCTGTTTTTTCCCTTGTACAGGGCTACAGCTTAGCATATGGCCTGAGATAATTAAGCTAAAGGAGCGTGATTATGATCAAGCATTTAGAAGCTAATCTCACTTCATTTGGTAAATTGTTCCATTTTCATAAAAGTTCAACTCTGTTGGCTTCATTGAAGCTATTCCCTCAGAAAAGAGACTGCGTGAAAAGTGGTTCTACGTCATTCTGTCCCTCGTTAATAAGGTATTATGACCTATTAGTTAGAGCTACATGGTGTACTTTCTTTTGCAGAAAAGCCATTTTCAGGGATTCCTAATTTTGTGTTGTACCTGCTCCTATACTGTCTTTTGCTGTCCTTCATTTGCACCAATGCAACTAGTTTTTTGTACTAAAGATTGGCGGAAACATCAGGTGAAAATAACACTTTTCCTTCGGAGGCCTGATTATTTGAATGGAGCTCATTGCAATGATAAAGTGTTCCACAAAAGATTGTACCAGCACATCTAATAGGGCAAGGGCTTCTGCCGGAGTCAGGAAAGATGGGGATGAGAGGACTGAGGAGCAGAAACTTCACAAGCTGACTTTGCTGGCAAAGGACAACTGATAAAAGGACAGTCTCTACGTCCTTTCGCAGTTTTAAAGATATTTTGTCCATTACTTTCATGACATCTCTGCTTAGTAATTGTATAATGGCTTTTGTGTGTTAAAATTAATATTTTAGCTGTTATAAATGATCTGCATCCTTATCATATCCTTCTGCTTTAAAGCAGAAATGTTACCCATTTCAAAGCAGGAACATTACCCTACGGTCTCCTAGATAATCACACGCAAGGTACTTTCAATATAGAATTAATTTTGGACTAGATCAGTACAGAACAAATCCTTCTGTGTGACTTTCACTCTGAAAATACACAATTAATTTTGCTCACAGAGACATTTCAAATTAAGCCCCCTCACCGTGATATTTTAATTATACCAATTAGTGAAGTGAAATTTTAATGTATCAGGATGTCAACATTTCTAAGTGATAAATAAGTAAGATTGCTATCATCTAACTGGCAAATATTTCTCTGTGTTGAAAATGTATCTAATGTTAGGTGGTTTCACAAAGAGGTATGGAAATTGTTCTGACTGCTTATAAAATGCCAAAGTATTTACTTTCTGAATGAGAAAGACTGAAGATAAATGGCATGTATCTTCTGCGAAGATAAATAACTTTTAGTAATAAAGTTGAACCTATCTCAGCAACTAATAGAGGATGATAATTTCCTTTTTTTATTCTTGCCACTTGTCCTTTGGACTTGCCTTAGTAACTCAGTAGTGGCTGGGGAGAGAAGGGAGAATTGTTAGAATCAGTATTTAGTATGTTCGAAAAGTTCAAAGTTTCATATCAAAGTAATGACTTACCTCAGAGAAATTTTCAGTGTCACAGAACATGGTTTTCTCTGCTTCCTTATATATACTTTTCTTTGGATTCACAAAGAAACAACAATACGGATATTCTGTCATCTACATTTTAAAACAATATTAGAATGATCAGGCTTACAGACACTTAAAGGTACTTAAAGCATCCTGGATAGGTAACAGCAACTACAAACATATTTTTGTAACTAAAGCATAAAAAGAAATGACAACATTTATATTTGCATAGTCACACTTTTACTGAATTACAGGTGTGCAGGTGGAAGCCTGAGCTTAGGAATCATCATGTTTTTCTAGGGCAAGATTCTCACGGTATTGGACCTTTTGATATATTGTTTATTTTTGTTTATTTTGTTTCCATTTTGTATTTCCTTTGTGCTAAATACATTGCCAAATGAAAATCTTTCTTTACTCAGAACTGATTGTAAACAGTGTAGGACAGTCCTTCTAAAGGCGAGAAATACTAAGTAGAGAGCTCATAAGCTACAGTCCTGCACTGTGCAACCACATCTCAGCCATGAGATGGGCTGGTCCAAGCTTCCAGCTTGCTCCTTTTGAAAGAGATGATTCTCTCTCCTCTCATAGAATCATAGAATCATCTAGGTTGGAAAAGACCTTTAAGATCATCAAGTCCAACCGCTAACCTAACCTTGCCATCCCACCACTAAACCATGTCCTTNATCCCTTCCCAAAAGGTGCCTGATGAGCAGCGACCAGATCCAGCTTGCCACCCTGGTAGGTGTGTTTATTTTCTGGATCACTTGAACTAAGCACAAAAGTTCTTGCCCTACATTTTATGTTTGAGATGTAGGCAGAGCAAGGTGGTAAGCATTCAGCAGTGCTTTACAATGTTTGGTTTGTTTTTGTATTTTTTTTTATATATTTTTTTTAATCTAGGGTGAATAATCTTTTGATGCTTAATGAGCTAATTTGAAAGAAAGTAATAAGACAGTGGAGAAATATTTATTCTCAGAGGAATGTTTGCAGGTCTGTGACTGTAAATCTCTACCAGGTAAAGTCTGTATTTTCTGATATTAAAAATGAAAGCAAAGAACTGAAAGCAAGAACATGCCCCATACAAGCAGTAAACATGCCCCACTGGGATTACAAATGCCTAGTACAGCCAGCTTGCTCTTTTGCAGTGAAAAAAGAGAACTAAAGCTTTAGAACTTGATTTCATGTAGCAACACTTTGTGATGACTACTATGTCACTATAATAGAAGTAATTAAACAGTCTTTCCAAGCCCAAGCGTGTATAAATTAAATTATTATTCACGTAAAAAATGAGGGAGAAATCTTGTTAATTTTTATAGAAAGCATTAATCAGCATTATTATAGACAGTTAACTCAAAGTATGAATCTATGATTTCTTTTTTTTTTTCATTACTGGAACAACGGTAACCTGGTATTTGTTTATTCCATGCTAACTTAACTCCTAATGTAACCCATTACATCCATGCCTCCTCCTTCTACAATTATGCTTAAGCAGACAAAGATACAACTAATAGAAAGCTGTTTTAATTCAAGAACTAGCTATGCATTAGCCCTGAAAGAGTAAAAACTTGAAAGAGGAAAGTTCAACTTGATGTTGCATTGCTTGCTTCTTTTATCTGTGCGCTTGCATAGACCATATCTAGATGTCCTCAGAACTATTAAAATGGCTACACAGAAGGCAGGACTCTTCTGACTCTGTATCCAGTGCCTTCGGATAGACATAAATTGAGCAGTAATCTTCCTTGATGCGATTTACCATCTTTGTTTCTTGGTCTGGCATGTAATTCCAAGAATGGCCAATTTCCAAATGTTCTCCAAATAGCTATCCAATTGATACTGGAATTCTTTACAGGTAACTGTACAATTGCCTACTCTTCCTATAAGCTAACTGTGGTGGGTTGACCCTGGCTGGGGGCCAGGTGCCCACCAGAGCCGCTCAATCACTCCCCTTGTTCACTAGACAGGGGAGAAAAAGTATAACGAAAAGCTTTGTGGGTTGAGATAAGGACAGGGAGAGATCACTCACTT
>VXBL01009966.1:42238-68916 GCA_013400195.1 Aramus guarauna
TGGAATCTCTACACCCACTCATCCTTCCTCCATGGGCTGGAGCACCTCCTCCCCTCCTTCTGCACTGACCTTGGTGTCTGCAGAGTTTCTTACATCTTCTCACTCCTCTCTCTGGCTGCAAAAGCTCTCTCTAATTGGTTTTTTTCTTCTCAAATATTCTATCACAGAGGCGCTGATGGGCTCGGCCTTGGCCAGCAGCGGGTCCGTCTTGGAGCTGGCTGGCATTGGCTCTATCAGACACAGGGGAAGCTTCTAGCAGCTTCTCACAGCAGCCACCCCTGTAGCCCCTGCCCCGCTACCAAAACCTTGCCATGCAAACCCAACACACTAACCAAGCCAATGCTTATGGATGGTGCTATGTCAGAGATGTCTTTTTTTTTTTTCCTCCCCAGTGTAATTTCTGAAGCTCTTAAACTCTGCAAATAGAAAATATCAGTAGGGATACAGTTGCCAAAATTGACATAAAATAAACATATTGCTTTTTTTCCCCCACCCATCAGTAGTCATGTATCTACTGTCCCACTGGTTCCCATTTCTCACATTAACAGACCATGCTGGAGAAATCAACATGCATAATACAAAACTGAAATATATCATAGCTCTGTGAGAATTGAATCCTTACAATGTGTTTGTATGAATCAAGTGAAGTTTCAGACTTGGCCCAAGAGCTGCCTGCATCTAACTGGAATGATAATGGGGAATCTGGTCATTTGAACTGCAGCCAAAGACAACTGAAGTTTGTCTTGAGTTGTTAGCTACAAAAGCAGCCTTTAATGCCATCGAATCAATAACTGGCCCAGCTCGAAAGAGGTAGTTTCTGCAAAAAGGGACAATGACAAATTTGAAACTCACTCTTGGACTTTGCTGCTAACAACTTATTCAGATTATGTGCAGAAGAATAACACATTGTGCCATTGCAGCTCCCCTAATGCTTTCACATTTCACATTTTGAATGCTGTTCTCTTAGGAGTTTGACACATGGAAAAAAAAAAAAAAAACAAAAAAAACCAACGCATAGCAGAAATCAAAATAACAAAGGTTAGAGAGCAAATTAAATAGTCCCAGCCTCTAAACATCTTAAAACAAAATTATAGAGAACTACAGTGTATGGCCAGGAGAAAGGCAAGGGCTGTTACCCCCACCCAGGGATAAGCTGGTGGGGAAGCAGAAAGAAAGGGCTGCACTCAGGCTGCCTCATTAAAGAGGGCTGGTGCGATACAAGAGAATAATACCAGCTGCCAATTTTGTTCCCATCTATCGGCAGAGATAGGCAAAATGACGTGGATGGGGCCAGCTCAGTCTTTAACATCAATCCTACGCTCCCCCAGTAATCGGAAGAAATGGTGGTGAAGTCAGCCAGAGCCCTGCCGCAACACTCGCGGCTCACACACCTCAAACAGCCGCCTGCGCTTAAACCTGCTCTGCTTGCCCTCGAATTCTTTCCCCAATAACTCTGCTCATGTCTTCTAAGTGTTCATCCAGACGTAACCACCTGCCATGTCCGCAACGGACTTTATCAGGGACAGCCTTTTCCCAGCTCTTTTTGATCTAAGACAGCATCTGGATGGGTTCGGTGGGTCTGAGGACAGGTACGCACAGAGCTGTTGGTCCTCTGGTTCACAGAGAGCACGTGGTGACCCTCTCCAGAAGGCTATCTGGTTCTCAGCTGGAGTGGGTGGGAAGGGACAACACACTTGTCCGGAACAGTCTGGGGCAGAATTTACTGGCGTTACAGCAGCAGTAACACAGTTTGCCCTCCAAAGATCTGTCAAATTATGTTCTTATGAAAGACATTTGTCCTGATGTGTGGTGCAGGCACTGCAGCTGAGTGATTGACCCATGGGAATGATTCGTTCTTTATTTTCAGTTTGGTTGTATGTTTTCTCCATATATTATTCTGATATTCCTGAGCACAGTCTCCTAACTACTGCCCTCGATTTGCAGTTTCTGCAGCCTTCTGCCATGTTTTCCAGGATGATTTGCACTGTGAAATCAGAACCACACGAGACCTGAATTTCAATGCACAGCCTGTTAAATACTCTTACATTATTTTAAGGTAAACCTAAGGTGATTTCACTGATGAAATTCAGGGTGGAAGGAATTTGAGAGGTGGAAGAGATGAAAAGGCAGTTTTGTATGGCAAGAAGAAAAGGAATGAAATTTGAAGCAGCAAACTGCTGGGAGGAAAAGCAAATCCGTAAAAGTGAAGTGTTTGAACTAAATGCCAGACTTTGAGTCTCATTTTACATAGTTCAAATGCTAGTTGCAGTTGAAACCATCAGATAGTAACCCTTCTACTAAACAAACCAGAACTGGAGGTAGCAGACTTGTTCCCTTTCAGCCAATCTAAGGGCATGGTACCACCAAAAGGGTGGAAGGGGATGCTGGTGTCCCCAACCCACACTTCAGTCCTGTGCTCCCTCATTTACTCTTCTATTGATTAAAGAACTTGATGTAGTTGTGCAATGACTGGAAGCAAACTTTATATACAAAACCAGGATGGGTGTTCAATCAGATTAATACCTGGTCAAACTCATGAGACGACGCCATCATAAGGGAATATAGAGTCATGGCCAAGACAAGTGTGAGATCTTTGGTGGCAACGTGGTCTTAGACCAGCTTAGATTGGCTGAAAAACATGTCTTTCATGCTCATACCCAGAATGTGATACACAGAGGACATAGAAAGAAATTTAAATTCCATAGTGAGGGTGATTTTCATCTGAAAAGGAGTTTTACAACATTGTTTTCCGTAGTACATGAGTACTCTGCAGCAGGGCAACATCTGCACTGGGCCACTGACCGTTAGCGCATCTGTCTTCTGAACTGCAGCCTGGGAGAGTTGCTTTCATCACTGAACCTGGGAAGAAGAGCATCCCAGTCCAGCACCTCGCTTGGCACACCAGAACAAGTGAAACTGGCCAGGAGTGAAAACTGGGAAAAAAGACTGACTTTTTTGATGGGGCAGGCAATCAGCAAGTATTTATTTCCAGGGGATAATAGGAATAGATGTGAGACCCAAGCAACTGGCATATAAATTAACTGAATCTATTTATTTGTTCAAAACTTTCTTTATTTGTCTCTGTGACTGTCTTCAAAGTGAATAGATCTGGGATAATAAACAAATGAGGGTGAACTTCTTATCTCGTCTGTGTATTTTAAAAACTAGTAGTATGAATATGAAATTCAGCAATTATGTATACAGTATCTTATTGTCCTTTTATATTCACCAAAGAATTGGAAAAGCAAAAGCAACTTCAGCAATGTGACAGGGTAACAATCCCTGTTCCCAAACATCAGCCTACAAATTTATCAAAAATAAATGACAAGCTGGAACATGAAATACTGAACATGAGGAAAGCCCAAATCCAATGGGTTTGTTTTTATTAAAACAAATGTTTCATGAGAATTAATGCACTCTGACTTACCCATCTCATTGATGAATTTTATGACTAGGTTTGCATTTCCTTCTTACTGGTCAGTATTATTAATTTTGGATGTGTTTTGAGCTTGGATATACTCTGATTCTGGTTTTCTGCATCTCATTCAAGCAGAGACCAAAGTCTCTACAAATTAGTTTTCCTCCCTGTTCCTTTTGTTGGTTTGCTATTCAATTTTCAAGTTACCTTTTAGAGCTCCTTATCCTTATATGCATTTTTCACCTGTACAAAAAAATGTATTTTCCTAGGACTAGTAGCACCTCATGTTACCTTTTACTGAGTTTTGGGCTCCTTTTTGTAATAACTATACATAGATTTAGTATCTAAAACCGGAGGAGAAAGAAACTGTCCAGGAAAGCTCAGGCAAAGAGCTGCAATATTAATCCCAATCTCAGCAGCAGCTGCATTTGTGTTGCTATCATTCACAAACTGAGAAAGAAAGCTTGGCTTCTGCCTCCATCGTTGTCAGCTTGCTTCTGCTGGAGGACTCAAAGGTTTGAAATTATGAACAGAGTTCAAGGAAGTGAGCTGGAAATGGTTGATGATGCCATACCTAAATGCCATACCTACCACCTGTGGTATTTATACGACATGTGAGTTTCTTGGCTTAGACACCTACCAGCAGCAGCTTTGTAAGATGGGCTCATCTGTGTTTTGACCCAACCCTGGTTTACCTGTCATTTTAGGAGAGAGGCTGGAACTGGAATTTTATGGCTCACCTTCATCATTTACTGGCTGAGAAAGACCCAGGTTGATGCCTGTGACAATTCACAGTCACCCCTTTCCTCCATTTACTTCAAAAATCATAAACGCCAAGCAACTGGGGCTGATGTTGCTTAATCTTGTTGACATCATCTACAAAAAGAGGCTGGGGAAAGGCAAACAGCTGCCGTACGTAGCCCCTGTGTTTCTTACCACGCTCAGCAGCAAGGATCTGGGAGAATCAGCAGCAGCAGCCACCACGAGAACTAGGTCAAGTTTTGCTGGAGTATTGCAGCGTGTTGAAAAGAGCAGTGAACCATGAAGGCATTTCAGATTTCAGTCCCGTGTCAGCTGTATCCAGCTAGCAGAAGTGCTCTCACCACAGTTACTCATCATGAGGCACCTGGCAACCAGCTACATGTGAAATTATTATGTGAGAGAAACCTTTATTTGACAAAGAGTGGCGAGCATCACAAGGTGAGGTTAGCCTGCCGAGGATATTTCCCTGTGATGCTGCTGCAGCTGCCAAAGCAGAGACGTGAAGTTGGCGGCAGCAGCACCGTTGCCCTGCTAGCCCCGTACATCATCCTTCCCGGGGAATACTCAACACTAACAGGGACACTGGTAACCTGAAGGGCTCGGGTGGATGAATGGTAACCTGCTGCCGTCATTGTGGAACCTGCTGCCATCACCATCACAAGCGATTGCGTGCTTTTGCGTACATGCTTTAGAGCTACAGTTCCTTTTTCTTTCCTCTTGCACCAGCACATTCATTTGCAGCTAGTAAAGCACAAGACTATGTTTGAAAATCACATTCCCGCACTGGCCACTGCTACGCTGATGATGTGGTCCCAGAGTAATCAGATTAGCGAGCCGCACATTACTATTTCCCAAGAAATGCTCAACACGCTGCATGCTGAGGGGTGAAATGATGGTCTTTTTCCTTAACAGTTTATATTGACTTTAGGCTGCCTGGGGGCTGTAAATTCCTGCTGAGGGTGACATCTATTTGGGAGTTTTCAAAGCTCTCAGGCATTGCAGTATGTCACATGTGCCTGTCTCTCTTGGATAGCCAGCTGGACTTGCTTCTGCTCTTACACTGCTTCCTCCTACACTGATTACATCTACTGTCAAACTCAACCATTAATCCTAACTAAGGCTGGTCCTTAGTCCCTATATTCACCTGCAGCTTGACTAAAATATTTGTTATCCAGCATGCATTAAAAAGGGAATTATCCACATCATGAGAAATATAAAAATTGATGATGTGATGCTTTGCTTATGCTTAAAGCCTTAATATCATCAGTAATATCCAGAACAAGAATCTTAATATGCGGTATAGTGGGCACATTAAATAGGGTCAATTCTCCACCTGTTTTACATTTTGGTGTTTTCTCTTTCAATAACTACTACTAATTCATTGAATCCTACTGCTTGTTTTAGCAATGACAATGATGGAGATAAGATTATTTGGTTTGTCCTTTGTGTTCCTGGACATTTTTACTCCTGGCTGACAGCAGCTAACCACTGGCAGCTCCAGTTATATGGATATTTCATAGCAGCACCTGCTACAGAAAATGAGCATAAACGGAAATGCCATGTTTTGTTGCCATACCAGCTGATCAAGCAAATGTAGCCTGCTTATCAGATAGCTGGAGAATGACAGAGATAAAGCTAATCAACCACCAGTGAGGATCCTGAATATACACTATCATGCTGCTCAAAGGCTATAAAATATCTGTAAATTCTCCCCTGTTATTAATTATATGTGTATATACATTATAATTTATAAACTATCTCCTTCAGTGTCTATAAAAGGACTCCAAAGTTCATTTCCTGGAACTGGGAAAGAAAAACCCGGATGAGGTCCTGACTGATCTTGGATCTTCAGTGTTCAGCTCTATATAGCTAAACAGTGTCAAAGTGCTCTCTGATTTTGCATTCCTGTCCGTGGTGCTCTCTAGTCCCACAGGTCAGCATTTAGACCTTTCAGACGTTAATATTTGTGGTAGGAAAGACCCACTTATGTGTTAACAAGAGAGAACTACAGCTAGAATATTTTGTTTCCCCTGCCCCTCATGGCTTGCAAGCTCAAAGGAAGCAATGAGAAGCACCCAAAATTCAGAATCACTTTGGATACCACTCTTCTGTTCATGTATTGCTATTACACTCTCTCTGCTGTGGCTTCTTGCGTCTGCAATGCTACGTCACATCTTGACATGCTGCATCATATCTGAAGTGACCTTCTGTGCAATGTCATTGATCTAACAACACTCCAGCAAAACAACCTGAAGACATTAAGGGCTTGCACTAGGGTTGTTTTTACACCCTGGGTGTGTTTATTTGAATTTGTTGTGATTGCGATTATTTCCTCCCCTCTCCAAATGATGCTCAGTTTGCATTCATTTCTGTCAAAGCAGGTATTCCATTTTCCTTTCTTATACAGCTCCAACATAGGGACATTCCCATACCAATGCCCATACTGGCACTCTTAAGTAGCAGTATTCTTGTCTCACCTTCCCAGTGATGAAATCTTTCCACTCCATCTTTCCTTAACAACGTTATATCTGCAATCATTTATTCTACTAGCCCTACTTATCAATGGCATTTAAACAGCAGTTATATAGGCATGGTATGCTTGTCCATTGAAATATTAGATACGAACACTCTTTAATGCATATATATTCATTTCTCTACCTTCTGATAGCAGTTCTGAGGTTACACAACAGATTTAAAGCTACCTGTTTTACGTTTCAAAATGAACAATTAGTAGCTGCATTGAATGGCAAATTGTGAAGGTCCTTTTCAGAAGATTGCTGATGACTCTTTACTAAGTGACTTCTAATACTTATTTATTTTTCCAACATCTTCCGAATGTTAATGCCATCCTGATGTTTGCTGGTGTCATAGACACTCACTTTAAAAAAACTGGAACTGCACTGTCCAGAAAATAATAGCTTGGTACCTGAAATACTGATTGAAACGGCCTAAGTTCAACCTCTTCGGCATCTTTGGATGGATCATTTGTACCTCAGAAAAACTTGGCTAAAACACATTGAAAATCAATACTTTGTAGCAGGTAAATGAGGCTTGCAAAATGCTTAAGAATGATAAATATCTGCAGTTTTGCAGTGCTCTCTCCTTTTTAAAGAAAGCAAAAGGAGGACAGGGAGGGGGGAGATTTCCAGAAGAAAGAAAGGAGGTCAAGAGAAGTTAACATATTGCAAATGTTTTTAATAATTCATTTTTCACAGAAAAGCCATTCACTAACCATTAAACTAAAGCAAGCTGCCCTTTTTCCCAACATAGCACTTCTACTTTAACCCTGCAATAAGAAAGTTACAACTATTTGCTGGTTTGTTTTAAAGCAAGAAGCAGAGGCACGACTGGGTACAATTTAGCAGTGCTTAGGCTTTTCCCTCTACCTAATGGATGATAATGGCCTGTGAAGTGCAGTAAGAGCACCCTAAAAGGCCTGTCTCCCACAGGTGATACTGAAATGTGCTCTGGGCTCGCTGTAAAAATATGAGCTACTTACAAGCTGTTCAGAGATGTCCAGGTACAGTTAATATTTTTTTTATATGCTTTGCCTACTTCTTATTCACGTGCTTTATTTAATAATCTGTTATCGTATCTACAAAATTCATAGGATGCTATTTCATCTCCAAGGAGTATGTAGACCTTCCAGCATTCCTGAAAGCCTCCGAGTTTATCTTGCTGATAGAGTTGCGGGCGGTGAATAGAATTGCAGCCAAATGTTCGATGTCTGACTGCACTCCCATCGACACAAGGTATATCTCACTGCAATGGTAATAGCGAGGCATCCAGCAATGCCACGAGGGGAGTGATTTACAGACTTTGCTCTGTTATCTCACAGGGTAGGTTTTGGAGCAGAACAATGTGCGTAGTTGTTGTTTGATACGAACGTGGTATCTGTTTCCCTCTCGTAGGGATGGAGAAGTCAGACTCCCACCCAGGTGCAGTGCTGCGGCTCTGCCTCCGACCGGGACTCCAACTGCCCTCGCCCTCGCCTCACGCTGCTCCTGCGTCACTACTGCTGCTCATCAGTGTGCGACACGCTCCATCAGCGCCATGGCTGCAGATTGATTTATTGACAAAATTGCTTCAAAATACCGCCTCATTTTTGATGCAAACTCTAACCCATGCATCAGAGCCTTTTACACCTTCACTTGTAGCTGAATTACTGTAGTGGCAGTGACCACACATTTCAGAGAAGAAGATCCCGAAGAGCTCCATATGCTATACCCCCCAGAAAGGTTTTGCCCAAAGAGGTATCACCCTGGTGCTCCCACAGCCCCAGTCGGTCTCACCCTGGTCACAGCAGATGAGCACTGGAGAGGGAGTTCACAGAGAAGGTGCAGGGAAACTTCTGAAGTATGAGCTGATGGCCAGGGAAGCTGGGGAGGGATGCTCCTTCTGGCCACAAATTAATCAGCTGTTTAATCAGCCAGTCCTTAATTAGGTTCATCTTTCGAAGCATTCACATGCAACAGGGCAAAATCATTTCAGGCATTACTGTACAGTAAAAATAGCAAGGTACATTTTAACATTCCTTCTTACAATATTGCACCTATTCATTCTGTGGTGGGTTGACCCTGGCTGGTGGCCAGGTGCCCACCAGAGCTGCTCTATCACTCCCCTCATTCACTAGACAGGGGAGAAAAAGTCTAACGAAAAGCTTTGTGGGTCGAGATAAGGACAGGGAGAGATCACTCACTTGTTATCGTCATGAGCAAAACAGACTGAACTTAGAGAGAGGAAATTCATCTAATTTATTCCCAAAAAGAACAAAATAGAGGAATGAGAAATAAAACCAAACCTTAAACCACCTCCCCCCACCCCTCCCANTCCTCAACCTTCTTCCATGGGCTGCAAGGGCACAGCCTGCTTCACCATGGTCTTCACCATGGGCTGCAGGAGGATCTCTGCTCCAGCGCCTGGAGCACCTCCTCCCCCTCCTTCTGCACTGACCTTGGTGTCTGCAGAGTTTCTTACATCTTCTCACTCCTCTCTCCGGCTGCAAAAGCTCTCTCTGATTTTTTTTTTTCCCCCTTCTTAAATATGTTATCACAGAGGCGCTGATGGGCTTGGCCTTGGCCAGTGGTGGGTCCATCTTGGAGCTGGCTGGCATTGGCTCTATCAGACACAGGGGAAGCTTCTAGCAGCTTCTCACAGAAGCCACTCCTGTAGCCCCCCTCCCCCCCTGCTACCAAAACCTTGCCATGCAAACTCACCACAGTTCATAAGAACATTATGGCCATAACATTATCCTAACAGTTCGTTACCATGCTTAGGGTCTGTCTGGCTTTGTGGAAAATGGACCAAAGGGACAACAGTTACGTGCTCTTAGCAAAAGAGCCATTCTTTCATCAGAATAAAACATTCAGAGTTATAGTTTTAAACTCAGAAGCCATCCAATTATCTATGTATAAACTGTTGTATTTTATCTAATAAAACACAGAATACACCTTCTTCTATTAAAAAAAAAACCAAAAACACTTAAATCTTCCTTATAATGTCATCAGAATCACAGTGTCATCAAATACTAACTTTGAAGGCATCTTAAATGTCTATAAGGACCCTTAGTGTTGAAACAGATTCATTACTTGGTTTGCAAACCTAACATGAATACCCAGCAGTGTAATGCTGTTATTATACTATTAACATGAATCATATAACCTTTCTTTTTTATATATATAAAATCTATATACATAATATACTGATAGAGACTTACCTCATTCTTATGTCCAAGATTTCAAATGTTCTTATATCGGTTATTACAAGCCAAGACGATCCTCTCAAGTCTTAAAAACTGTTTCCATATCCATTGTGGTAAAAGGCTTCGAAAATGACATCATAGTAGTGCTACCTGTTAAATTAGCTTCTATGTTGTCTGCACTTTAATAACTGATATGTGACAACTTTAGAAAGTAGAAAAGCCAGAACTTCTTTCCCAGGGATACATTAATAAAGTTTCTGGCTGCCATTTAAATCCATTCCCGTGCCTATCTTCATGCACCAAAGTATGTAATCAGTCTCTACACGGATGCTGCTGGCTGTTGTTGTTATGGCGTGATTAAACGTATTACTCAGGATGGAGGATGAAGTGTTATAGCAGCAGGTAGTTAGCATCCACTTGCATCCGTGGAGTCTTTTTTAGAATATAAATTCTAAGTACATCTCCATATTAACTCTAGTCTATTGTCAACAGTGAACTTCTCTATTAAAATAAATTCTAGGAGGAATATATATTTGTGTGTGTATGTGTATATATATATACATACACACACATACCATGAACTAGTAAAAGCAGATGGGGGAGGGCCATAAATTTGGGGTAAATATTGTTACAGGCTGAAGGCATGCCACTTTGTGCTGTGAGTGAAACAGGGAAGACCGGAGACATTCCTGATGATGGGAAGACCCACCTTTCTTGGTGCAGTTTCTATTTTTTAAACAGTAGTTTAGTGGCAAGATCCAGCACTTTCCTTCTGTTTCGGTTTTGGTTTTGTTTTTTTTTCCAAATGGATAGCATACATTAAAATTTAAATTACTTGCTGAAAAAGTAAAAAAATGGCGCAAATATGGCAGCTGCAAGTAGCTGTTGTGAAGTGCCCTTGGAAGAAAAGGTTTCCCATCAGACTCTTGTAATCTTCTGAATTCACAGAGACGAGGTGCCAGAGCAGTGAGCTTCAGAGCTTTTTCAGCTGAACCACCATGTGTACATACACACCTGTGTATACACAAGCACAAACATTTAATTTTACTGAAATGGAAGATCAAATTCACATAGGTATAGCACCAAAAAACAGTTCTAATGAGAAAATGGGAAAAAAAAATCTGGATCTTATTTTGTATACAAGAGGAAAACATAGTTTGAATTCTTTCTCTTGGAGAGTATGCTTAAAAAAGTATGCAGCCATGAACAAAGATTCACATTTGCCCTATTCCCTGAAAAATTGTCTTATAATGCCAGGAATTATAAAGAGAACAGTGACTTTGCTACAACAGAAAATGGGTTATACATGTAAATAAATGTCATGCTAAAGGGAATTAATTGTATTAAGTCTTATTAACTTGAAATGCACTAAGGAGAGACAAGAACAGTGTCAAATTTGGTTTCCTGACAATCTTTCTATTGTGTTTTTGTTCATACTGTAAAAATCTATCAGCTGTTGATGAATGCCACTGTATTGTAACATATCATAATAAAGTGTAAACAAACTAGATACTTACAGAACACATATTCTATTCCATCTATTTAGAATTTAAAAAAATTAATGAAATATGGTTATAAACTTTTTCAACAAATCATGTATCACAAAATTCTCACATATTTGCTCTTGGCAATGCATGCTGAACTTGTTTATCAAGCCCTGTGCTATTTACATATAAAATGCAATTTTGGATTGTCAAGGGACACTGATATTCCCCGGCACGATGGGGTTTAAATGGCGAGTTAATGCTGCCCTCTGCAGTTCCTCTGGATACAAAAATCTCCTTCTACTGCTCTTACAGCATTGGTAGCAATGTTGTGTTTACTATGGTGGTCAAAGGACATAGGAAAAGCATTTTTGTAATTAAATTATTGCAGCTTGAAAAAACAACAACAACAACAAAAAACCATGGATGAAGTCTGGTGAGAGAGGCACAAGCTGTTCCTCTGGTCTAAAACAGAAGCAGAAAATGTCTTTTTCAGGCTGGAAGAAATATGATATACTGAAAACTTGATATACTGAAAACTTTTTCTTCCAGCCTTAATGACAAAACTTAAAGATTTCACCACTCCTAACAAACCTTTCCTACCTGAGGAATTGAAAGCAAGCACAGATCATGCATTGGGTAAATGTGCAAAGGCATCAAGCTCTACTGTGTGGCTTTCTGAGGGAGCCCCTGACACCATCTGAACAGCTCATCTAAAATCTTTCAGTGTGAAAAATGGAAGGCATGGGAAATGTAGTATATCCCCATGGTCATTTACCATCACTGCACAAATGTACGTCTCATTTATTGTTGGGCCCAGGAGAAATGATGATTTTCTGTCATGTAGATCATGTGGATCACTGTGGATCTTGGGCTCCAACTTCTAGGTTTACCTAACTTCTGTTTTCTCTTACCTGTCAGCCTCCCCGGACTGCAGGGCCACAGATTTCACCTACAGCATGAGAAAGCCTGTCACAGGACAGCAGCTGAAACCCTGCTCACCTCGAGCAGAAAACATGCTTATTATCCAGGCTGTGTTGTATGCTTTAACCGGTTTGTACCGAGGAGTCCTCACTCCCTTGCATTTCCATAGCACTTAATTTTAAGATTTGGCCTAGACCATTAAAAACTCACATTCCCTGCTGAGTTTAAAGATCTGGTTATTAACTTTTAAAATGTGTGTGAAAACTTGGAGCAGCTGGTTGTTTCCACCTGTTGGGTAGAAGGCATTGCAAGGATAAAGAGTGACTCAGAAATGGAAGACTGAACTCTCTCCTCCAAGAAAAATTGTAATAATGATGGGGGGAAAAAAAAAGCTTTAAGAACATTTTACAAGGAAGATGTATGTTTTGCAAAGTGGAGGAAGAAGACGACAAAGGCAGGCACATTGGTGTTAATGTGCCCGCAAAAGGAGCTATCACTCCCGCTGTGTCATTCACCCGGCCACTTAGAGCTCAGGCCTTTTACAAAATTAGATTTATGACCATACATAGAATCATAGAATTGTAGAACTACAGAATGGTTTGGGTTGGAAGGGACCTCAAGTTTTTAAGGCACTTCAAATTACACCTCGGTGATGAAACAAAATTTAGTTGCCTTTCTGCAAATCCACCATGTTGTCACAGTGCCCAGCCACGTGGGAAACAGGATGATGATGCAGCAATTATGAGACCAAAGGAGGCAAGAGTTTTAAAGCAGAGACCTTCATCTGTGGGTGCAGGCACTCCTTTCCAGTAGAAAGCAGAAGATTATTTAAATTATGCCTGATGATAATTTAACTTCTATTTGTTCTGCAAAATTAGTATTTCATGAAGTATTTCTGTGCGGTTGCACTCTCTGGTATATCTGCTCTCTTTTGTTTCAGGGAGTGCTGCATATGTATTTGAGAATGGTAATTGGTTGTGAGTTTCCATTTGGTGAAGGAATTGCAATAACCGAATAGGAAGAATTATTTTTTGAAATACAGAACTCATCAGAAATCCTGATTATGGCAGTAATCTGATCTGGCATGTGGTTACAGCAATAGTCTTCAATGTCTCTGAAATGAAAAGTGGATGTGACTGGGGGTGGGGGATTAACCAGCACAAGGTGGTGGTGGTCTGAAGTTGACAGTCCTGTTAGAGAAGGATAATATGGCTCCTGATGCTATGGCACACAATGAAGCACACTGGAGACAGACCTGTTAAGAGATTTTGGATGTAATTCCTGATAAAAGAGTCTACTTGTCACAATGCAGAGCCAGGAAGAGATAATATGGCTATTACAAACTACCTAGCGTAAGGGTCTGATATACTCTGAATCTCTGACTTATTTCCAGATCTGGGACTTGTCTTTAAGGAAGACATAAAGGCAGTCAGGGTGTGGATTGGGTTTTCACTCTAACTTGGGAGCTGAGAACTGCTGCTGGATCTAATTGATCTTAAAATATCATAAAGTTGTATGTAACGTGTGATCTAGCCATCAAGTATTTGTTATAAACTCTGAATTTATTTTTGCTACAAAACTTTTTTAAACATATACTTTTGTGGAAGAAACACTTACCAGATATATCAATGTCATGTTTTTATCTGTAGTAAATGAGTTGTGAAGGTTGTGCCTAAGGTTAGTTAGTGACGAGTGAGCATGACTTAAAATATTACGTACAGCTCTAGAAATTCTCGAGCTTCAAAGTTCATGAGCACTAAAAGTAGGATTTAACAGATTCTCCTTGAAGCTTGAGGACATTGATGGAGTTGTACCTAGCATACCAACAGCTGCTTGATTGTCATGACAATTACACCCACTTGGTGGCTTTCTCTTTTTAAATTGTTTGAAATGAAGCCCATTTATTTATGAGTAAAAGCATTTTACATCATCCTAGAAGAAGCAAGTTAGGATTACTTTCGCATGCACCTGTGGCATTAGTGGCACGGAAAAGGTGTACATCTCAGGTGGGTTCAGTCAGTCTGCTGACCAGCTCTCTGCATGCTGGGATTGTCTTGGTTGGCTTCTGCCTCAGTCTGTGACAGATCCTTTCTTGTCCCAGCTTCATCGAGGAGCCTATGTTCATATTGGTACATTCATTTAAACAACAAAACTGTTTGTTTGGCTTGTTTGAAATTTGTGGTATCAGGAGCTCGCTGCATTCTACACAGTCTAAAAGTGGTCTCTCTAAAGACTGAGACTGGATCAATTCAGGGGAGAATATTAGCATTGCATCATTCAAATACCCAAATCCAGAGAAATTACTGAAAAATTTGTTTCCACAGTTGTAAATGCAGGTAAAATGAGAGGTTTTGTTGCTTAATAGAAAATAATTAGGATAAAAGAATTAAAATAAAATATAACAAAAAATGAGCGTGTCTGAGGACTCTGGTTACAAATCCAGGATTCCCAATTGTATAACTTGCAAGTTAGAAGATAGTCAGAAGGAGCAGAGCTGATGACAAGCAAAAAGGACTGCTGCTAGCCTTGACGGTTACCAGGATCCTGGAGTACCCAGCTCCCATCATTTTCCTGTGTTTTGGTCAACACTGCTCAGTAACTGATCCAACCTAAACCTGAAGTGTCATTCCCATAATTTGCACAAGTGCACCTTGAAATAGCAGCTTGCAAGCAGTCTTATCAAATCAAAGGCATGATGTCAAATACAAAATGCTTGTTGTCCCTTCCAGGTCTTCTCTTGGCTCTGTTCTCACTTCACCCTCTCTGTTGTTTGTCACCATAAAATAGTTAACCCCCATCAGCGGTGACAGCTTCATCAGCTACTTGTCTTTCTACAAAAATTTACAGAAAAAGTACATCTTCCTTCTAATAAGCTCCTTCACTCAAAAGAAAATTTACAGCCTCTGTAGGCGATGTGGACACAGCGGGAGAAATGGAGGTGAAATGATTTACGAAGAGCCGTGCAGTCGGGCCAGGATTAGGAGATGACAATTTGGGTTTGAGGTCCCACGCCCTGGTGTGTTTGCGTGGCGTTCACAGCAGCACCGTGCTGCAACAGGCTGCATGGCACTTTACGAGGTATTCCTTAGGGGACATTTTGTTTCCTAGTCTAAAAATTCCAAGTATCAGTTGACTAATAACACTTATGTTTTTGCTTTGAGTATATATTATACAGCTAATATAACCTCATGAGTTTCTGAAAACATCAGTCTGCTTTGATGGCACTTCACAGAAAAAAAACATTGCAAGATTTATTGTGCCAGATCCAATCCTACACTGTGCTTTCCTTGACCCACAGATGCAATGCTAAGAAAATTGAAAGCCGCAGGTGGCATTATGTTGGTAAAAAAAGGAAAGGCTGCCTCAAAGTTATTAAATATCTTTTTCCCATGTCCTAGCTGCTATTTGATAACTTACCTTGTCTGAAGCCCCAGATTATCCCCTCTTTTTCCTCATGTATAAACCTGCTTTGCTGCTTTAATTAGATAGGCAGAAGTGGAGAACAAATTCTTTGCTTGGGAGACTATAGACTATATGAGTCAGCCTTACTTCATTTGCTTGAGCAGAGTGAAAGCAAAGATAAAAATTAAGTGGCTCGAGAGAAATATTTATCTGCAGCAAGTTAGCAAGCACTGTGAAAATTGCTTTCAGAAAAGGAAAATGGAAATTATTTTGAAGGACATGTGTCAATAAGTTTCAGACCCACTTGCGTGTACTTTCCTTAATAAAAAGCTTCTCCCTTACCAAAAAGCAAGCACCCATGCATCAGCCTGCAAATGGTGGGTTTGGAGTAGCTGTTAAGCACAAACCTTCAGTCCCCTCAGATTTGTGGCCAGTCTAACTCGCTCTGATTTCTACACCTGGCAGGGCTTCCCACATAATTGTTGTTTCATTGCTATAAATATGTATTGCACTTGGGAGCGTGAGGGGAATGGATGAGAAAGAAGCATTCCCTTTGCAGGTTCTTGTTTATGAAAAGCAAAATATTACCATTGTTAACTTCAGTATGTATGAAATGTAAAAAAGATACATGTGCTTATAATCAGAAAATAAGTGTAAATTCACCTTGTATCACCTCATTATCTTAGGGCACTGCTTTATGCAGGCTACTCTGTGAGGTCATAGAAAGCATCCAAGGCAAAACAGGAAAACACAATTATTTAAATTGGGCTTTTTCACCTCTAAATTAGCTGCAGATTGCTAAAAGGGAAAGGGAAAAATGGTTTTCCTAACTTTCTGTGGCATTATTGTGAATGTGTTTCAAGGGGAATATGTTTTGTTACTTATCACTGATGCCAGCTTGTTTAAGGGAAGCATTAGAGTGCTAGGAAGGAAATGATACCGATATTTAGTGTTCCTTGTATCTAGTATAGATTTCAGGAATCAGAGTTCTCAAAAAATCCCTAGGGGGTATTATGGTTATGAAATGGTATTATTATGGTATATGAAATTATTATTATAGTTATGAAATGAAGAGAGAAGTTGAAAGCGTATGTTAAAACCTGTTAGATTTTGATCAGTTGTTTCTTATTCGCTCCAAGTTGTCTAAATGAAGGTGAGTCAAAGAAAAATTATATAAGCACCATAAGATTAGTTCTGGTTTAAGTGCCAAACACAAATTCAGATTGTTTTGTTCAGTGCTGCCAAGTTCAAGCTTTCAAAATCGCTAGTCAGAACCCCCATATCACAAGTCACCTGAAAATGCTGAGATGCCAGAACTATAGCAGAGGTTGCCTTTTAGCTTTACTTAAACCTTTTTCAAACCCTTCTCTGCACTTCCCTAGGCCAGAACCTTCCTTAAATAATCAATAGCGTGTTGCTCTATAATATTTGGTCTGTACGAAGAAAACATTGTGAGAATCCGTTTTTACACACTAAAACCAGCAACCATTGCCATCTGACGTCTTCCTGATTGGTTATGAGTAAGAACTGAGTTTTCAAGTACATAAACCGTCTGGTTCTACCTCTCTCTTCGCTTTCGTAGTTTCATTCAGTTCTTACAGAGACTCCTCAGCACATGCTAGGAGGCTCTTCAGTCTTGAGTTTATCTCCAGAGCCTTCCAGGATGGGTTCAAGGCTCCTTATAAATCTGAGGAACAGATTTTTATAAGAAATCCTAGTCATGGCCCTGGAATTGATGTAGGAATATGAAATCAGGAGTTGTTCCAGTATCCATGTACAACCCTGGGCTCCATCAGTTTCTGTTGTCAGTCTGGCCTCTCAGCTAGGCATTTCAGGACTCTCACGAGACTGTACTTCTCTTCCATAGCATTCAGCATGTCCCACTTAGCACTGACGAAATATCAGTAGTGCCAAAAGCACCATAATTACTTACAGGTTGAACACAGTACGAACATTTTATTCCCGCTGTCATCCTATGAAAAATGTTAATTGTTTGAATATATGTTGAGTGCTAATCTGAACTGTTCCTCCTTAAAGTAAAAAAAAAAAGAGCATTGTTTAAACAAAGTACATGCTCTGTCACTGCAGATCTGAGAAAATGGTTTCTTTATCAGGAAAATGTTTGCTTTATTTCTATTTCTTCATAGTTCTCTTAGGATTCTGTTAAACCTCGATGGAATAGCTGGGAAAACAGAATGTAAATTGCTTAAGATGAGCAAATAGCACAAAGGTGGATGCGCAAGCGAGATTAGTTTGCCCATGGGAGTTTCACAATGCCTGTATCAGCCCTCCCCCAGCTTCACTAGCCGAGGCGGTACAAGTGGAATCATTTAACCAAAGTGCCACATTTACAAAATACAACACTTGATTCTCGTAGGCACGCTTGAGGAATTTGAGTAGATGTGTACTAAAGTATTTAATCATAGCCATCATGGTAAATATCTATGATTTCTTCCCAAGTGTGTATCGCAAACACTTTGCTTTTAGTTATGACTGTGCGGTTGCATTACTCTTCAGGCAGTGACACGGTGTTTGACTCTACCTACCAGGCACGGCGTGTCCTCTGGCTTGCTGTTGCAGAAAGCGTCTCACTTTCATGTTGTGCCTCTCTTTCCCCCTCTCCTTGTGCTGTGCTCACATGGGGGTCTCCACCTTCAAACCCTAAACTCCTGCTCTGGAGGAGGAACTAAGAGTTACTGTATTTCCTTACTGACCAGGGTGGAGTATTCTTGACTGTACTTGAATTTTCAGTAAGAAGAATAAGACCTAGGTGTTTAACAGAGAATGCTGGAGTTTCTGTGTGTTACAGGACAATTAAAAAGAGCTGAGAATTTTCCCCTTATTATAGAACTAGATTCAAAGGTAGATGTTAGCTGTTAATTCCCACAGGGTTTCATAGTGACTTCTGCTGCACTTCCACACAATCCATTTATTTCAGATAAAGATGAAAATGGATAGGAGTCATATTAAATGCACCTACCTACTGGACTGCTCCAATATATCAATATTTGTCTTGGTCTGGGGAGCCTAAACCGGAGACAGTACTTCAGAGGTAGCCTCAAATGCCCAATAGAGGGGAAGAACCACGTCCCCTCTTGAGAAGTGCTAGCAAGGGCTAGCAGCAAGCTAGCGAGGAACAAGGGCTATGCTCTTGCTGACACAGCCCAGGATGCAGCTGGCTTTCACTGCTGCAAGGGCACACTTGGCTCATGTTCAACTTGCTGTCAGCCAGGACCTCTTCTGTGAAATTGCTTTCCAGCCAGCTGCCCCCGGCCTGTTCTGCTGCATGGGATTAGTCTACCCCAGATGCAGGACCTTGCATTAGCTTTTGGGATTTCTCATGAGATTTCTCTCTTTATACATTGGCCTTTCTCTCCTGCCTATCAGCTGCTGCCTGCAGTTTGGTATCTGTGAACGTGCTGAGGTTGTGCTACATCCCGTTGTACCGGTTCTTAGTACAGATGTTTCGAGTACTGGTGCCAGTGTTAACCCCTGAAGGATGCCATGAGGGACTGGCTGCCGCTGGGACTTCATACCATTGGTTGCAACTCTTGGAGCCTGGCCTGCCAGCCAATTTTCCATCCACCTTTCAAAACCATATTTCAGCAATTGGGTTGTAAGGTTATTGTGTGAAACTGTAAAAAGCCTTGGTATAGTCAAGGTTAGGAAATAGCCGCTCCTGCCCTCTAGTCAACAGAACCAGTCACTTCCTCACAGAAGGTCATCGGGTTGGTCAGATCCAACTTGCCTGTAGTGAACGCAACCTGGATGTTCCTAACAACTTTCTTTTTCTTCTTGTACTTGTACCTGACTTCCAGGAGGATTTTCTCCATAACCTTCCTGGGGACCAAAACTGCTCTGTAGCTCCCTGCATCATCACGAAAGGGTAGTTTCCTTTTTCTGCTCATAAGGAACTAAAGGAAACTTCAGCTATTATTCACCTACTACGTAAGCAGCAAACACATAAGAAACCGTATTGTTTTACTGCCTGCTCCACCCACTCTGCCCGGAGGCACAGTGCAGTGGATAATGTGTTCACCCCTGGGAACCAGGGCTTCATGTTCTGGCTCTGTATTTGCCGAGATTGCAGCCTGACTCTGTTCATCCCTTCCCGCTGCCAGGTCTGCTGGAGCTGAACTTTGCTCTGCCTGAAAACAGCCTGACGGGTGTGAGTCTGGACTTCAGCAGTCTCTTCTGTTGTAGAGCAGTGCCACATGAAAATGATTAGACCAAAAGTCTTGTGCTGCTGTAGAGTCTTCATTAGATCTTTTAAATATATGGGTGCACCAGTAATTTTTTTTCCCTTGCTGCAATCTTCCTGTACTCATTTTTCTCTCAAGCAGCTTTGTAATAGGAGGCAATGCCCTTACTGTTGTCTAAACTGCCACCTTACGCATCCAGCAGCGCTCTTCATGGCAGAGCCACAGGGCCACATCCAGTGGCATTGCAGGTGGTTTAAACTCTCAGCTAAACCAGTCGTCATCATCCTCTGACCCTGAATCACTTAAGTTTTGGCTTACTTTAAAAGTGTTGATTAATTAAGTTAATTATAGATTGTCATAGGCACAGGATGCCATCTCATCTTCCACCAGACCATCCTCACCCGTTGGTAATAGTTTAGGGACCTGAAGATTTTAGACTTTTGAAACTGGGCTTTCAAAGGACTTCTCGTGATTTTGCACAAGTCTCTAATGCCTTGTATCATCCTTATTGTAGTTCAGTACTGCGGTAGACATGCAGGAGGCTTTGGAGAGCCAAATTGAGCCTTTCAGTCATTTTTCCAAAGATAATGAAGAAGTATTCAGCTCCTGGCATTTGGAATTATTCTGAACACATTTTTCTTTTTTCCTCAGAAACAAGGTCAAGAGAGATTATTGTTTTATTCAATCATTCTTTACTCATCCTTGAAGTAGTCTCAAGTCATCACGACAGGAACTCGACTGAGTTCAAAGAACAGAGAAAGAGGAGGAGAAGCAGTCAAGGAAGAATTTGCTAGGATTTCACCATGGTAATTTCACAAATGCTGCTTTACAATTCATCTATTGTCCTCAAAATAACTCTAATGTACTCTGCAGTTCACACAGCGAGCAGGGGAGAAATGTATTAATCACAATGCAATGAATTGCTGCCTCCTAGATTAGAAAAATAGAAACTAGAGACTCTGAAAGACACTCGGAGGAAACTGACCTTCAGAAATGCTGAAGATGGTATTAATGTATTACTTTTAATCAGGTAAGATCCAAAATCCCCATCAAACTCAAGTCTTCCTTATGTAAAGTACCGAGAAGGTCCACACAGTCTCAGTGAAACACGCAGAGGTAGGTGTCGTTGAGGTTTTGACACACCAGATACAGTATTTTGAGCTTAGTAATGCATATGTAACTCAGGATCTTCTACAGTAAGCAAGAGGCCATAAATGCAGCAGACAGTGTCTGTTGGAAAGAATCCATCCGTATTTTTGTGGTCTCTCACATGGGATTTGTAGTCACACCAAACCTCGAGCCATGCCAGTGATCTCCAAAATATGCTGCTGCTGCTGCCTGCATAAGCACACGGATACCATCTTTGCAGTTGCCATCTGGTGTCAAGTTCTGAAGCTTCATATCTTCAATTACCTCTGCAACCACGGTATGATAGACCTTCTTTCAAAAAGAGAAGCTAACCCTTTTACTCTGTTACAATTCCACTTTATGGGGTCTAAGAAAATGCCAAATACAAGATTTCTAATGAAATGGACAATTAGCAATGCAAACATGAAAATAGAAAAGCTTCCCTCTGTACCCCAGTTTATGCAACAGCAGGCACAGACAACATTTACTCAAATGGTTAAGTTTCCTCATTGCTCTGGGCTGCACTTAAACTAGCTTTAACTACCATTGGCTTGAAAATGCTTTAGCTCAAGCTTGAACTGACAGCACAAATTTCTGCTCTCCAATCTGAGACAAACAGATTTTAATATGTCCCTAGAGTCAAATAGAAAATACAAAGTATTGCATGTCTTTTTAGATGGCCTTTAATAAGGCATTTAAATACAAATGTTTTTATTTTCATTTTAATTTTTTTTTAGAAGAAAAAAAAAAACAAACCAAACTGTGAATGGGTGCTAAAAAAAGTCAGGTACAAACTGTACGTTAGCACCAAAGTAATGCTAATGAATATTTACTCCTTAAGCGGTAAAATAGAGAAAGTCAGCTGTAAAAAACCCCACAACCAGTCTGGAGAAGAAACAGCGGCTATATATGCAGGAAATACTGTGGGACTACTGCCATCTTCTGGGACATGAAACAAAGGCACGTCAATACTAAAGGAAATACACTTGCAAGAACAGACGAGGTTTAGCGTTTGAGATACAGAAGCAGCAGAAATTCTTGAGGGCTGACCCATTTGCCCACGGTTTCTCTTACATATCATATTCCAGTTCTTCACCATTTACATATTTGAGTCCTAAAAACTGGGTTAACATCATTTTATAAGCACAGCAACATTGTACTCCTTTAATTTAAGTTGTGGGGAAGAGAGTTTCAAGCACTTGTTGCATTCTACTTCTGAGAAGTTTCTCAGTCATTGCACAGTAATAGTGTCATTTTTTTCATTTGCATCATACTGATTGGAGCAGCTTGTCGTGGTTCGTGATTAGGGCTTACTGAAGCACTGTTATGTGTTGTACAAGCACATAATTCAGTGGATGCATGTCTGTGTGATGCATTTTGTGGTAAATTTATTGCATATTTCAGCCTTTTTCTGCTTTGGGAAGGACTCCAAGCAGTGAAAGAGTTAGATTCATTTGGTTTATCTGGGTTTTTTTTAAAAACTTACAGCATGTTCTGTGGGCTTGCTTCTCCCACAGATTGATTGTGAACAGAAAGGCTTGTCATAGGAGTTCAATGCTCAGTATATAAGCTATGAGTGGTTTTGTCATGGCTGACAACAAAGAACTGTTTGGTGTTTCATCACAGGAGCGTAGTTCAGGATCAGGAGGTGAGTACAAAGAAATTGCATAGCACCAGGCTTCTCAGGGACAGGTTAGACTTTAGGATCACAGAAAATAAACAAGCAAATAAAGAAATAAACAACATTAAAATAACCAAATAAATAAATAAGACCTTAATACTCCCCAAGTGGTACATCACTGCTTTTCAAAACAAACAGCAACTCCCACCCAACTTTAAGGTCTCGAACAGCCACCTACCAGATTAGGCTGTTTGATGGATACACCTGATATTGAGGGAATATAACACTTCTGCCTACCCTCTTACCTATTAGCCTGTGGCATAACTAAACTGGGGGTGTTTTTTATTTGTTTTACCAGTGTCTTCCCAATGTCGGATGTCTCCCAGCCCAAAATTACAATTGACTCCTGGGCTGGATTTCCAGGACAACGCAAGCAAGCAAAGACAAAATGTTACCTGTTCAAAACCTCTGCCCGCTGGGGATGTGTGGCAGGAGAAAAACTGCAGCTGTCCGTCCACAGCCCAGCAAGATGTATGAGATCTCAGGTGGCCTTTGGGACAGGGCTCCCAAACACGTGTCATGCAAGTTGTAGACTACTTGGGTTGATCTTTGCCGTTAATACCAGCCATCAATCTTGTTCCTCCTGAGGCTGACTGCTTCTATAAGAAACTTCTTTATTTCATTGCGTCTCCCTCATAAAAGACAATTTTATATTCGTTGTGCAGCTGACTATCAGCCTGTTGGCTCAGCAGAAATAGCCCCAGGTCTTGAAGAAGTCCTCCATGCTCAGGTGAGACAGTGGAGGAAAGATGCTACAAAGTCTTTGGGTAATCCAGAGGTTTGTTTATGATAATTGGCAAGTGAAATACAGCACTCTCTAATAACAATTAAAAACCCCAAAATCTGGGACAAGATCTGTGTAACATTTAACTAAGATCCCGTTCTGTTAACAATCCCAGCACGTTTCTTCACTTTATCAGGCCAACTAAAAGCAGATACAACCCGGCAGTTCTGAGCAAAGTAGTTTATTAGTTACGTGATGTAGTTTCTATAATATGAAACTTGGTTTTGTGATATCCCGGAGTTATATCATACTTGATGAGAAGATTTTAAATGTCTATTACTATGACAAACCAGAGAAAACAAAATGTGTGTTCCATGCTTGTATTTTTGGCACATGATTGAGTAGAAATTTTGTTTAATATTTACAATACTGCATTTATACTAATTGCTCCACTTTTAACTATGTTGATTTGGGATGGTTTAACATGAGAACCTTGACAAAAAGAGAAAAAAAAGTTTCCATCATTTTTTTATGCTAAGCACTGATTTTGCTGGTAGTGAACGGTATTTTGCAGAGCATAGGTTCTGTGAAACTATAGAGACCATCTGTCAACTGTCAGTAACTGTTATCCAAGTTATGTTGTGTCCCTAGGAAACATGAAATACAATTTAAATAAATTTGGCAGTGTGAATTGTTTGTTGACTTGTTACCTTTGAATCTTATGCAAAACTGTTCTCTACATTCTAGTATTAATATTTTGAACAGCTACTACTATGTCAGCATCATTGCTATTTACGTGGAGGTGGGGGGTTTATTGTTTCAGGCTGTCCCAACACCTTCTCTGGTCTTTGTGAAGCAAAGTTATTTCTCACTGTGCTTCTGTTTCCAAGTGGAAGACATAGAGTCTATAGGAACATTTAGATCTGACCTTTGAGCTGTTCGTAGGAGTACAGTGCACAGCACGAGTATGCATAAAAATATGTCTGCTCCTAGAAAGACTTCCATGTTCTAAAAATGCTGCGATGCACATTTAGCGCAGTAGTAGAGAAGTGTGTGAGGTCTTCCTTTTATTCAGTTTCGTATAACTGGAAAAGGATATTGGAAGTGGCAAGCTGATTAATTAAAATTTACTGGACAGCTAGGAGTAGCCCAGAAGCAGCAAATCCTCAGGGGTGCCACCCTTTGGTTATTTGCTACCCTGCAAAAGCAGTTGTTTCTCGATGGGGAGGGACCAGCTGATGGAGCCGGAGCTGCTCTTACGGGACGTTTCCAACAGAGATCCTCGTTGTCGCTAGAAGTTATCATGCAGCCGAGGTGGGTCACGCTCAGGGAACGCTGAAAGGTCTTCTCCCACCAAATATTGAAGAAAATGTTCTGTAAACAACTCCTACTCTTGGTTTACTTGCTTGAAAGAAAAAAAAAATCAAGGAAAATGGAGGGGGATGGGAAACAGATATCATGTTGTTTTTTCAGACTTGCATATCTGCTAAGTTTCCAACCAAGGTATTTGTTTTGAACAAGGGATTTCAAAATAAGCAAAATAATCCATTTAGGAAATGTGGAATACTGTAATTAAAGTTCTTTTTTTTTATTTTTAACAAATTCAAAACAAACTTTTATTGTACTTTAATGTGCAAATGTTTTTTTAATTGAGGGAAATTTCAACAACACCTATTTTGATACTTCTGAAAAAAAATTTATGGAGACATCATATTTAGAAGTCATTCTAAATATAATCAAAATATAAACGTATTGTCTTATAGTTAATGTAGTAAAAGCTCCTGTGCATGCCCACGAAGGAACATGGAGAGACAATGGCAGCTGAAGGAGCCTGAATAATACTTTGCCCTGGCTGCTCCTGGGCCCATCGCAGGAGCCATCACCCACCTCCATGAGCCCAGAGGAGCAGAGGGGCACAAGGCAGGCAGGAACCCAAATCAAGGACTCAGAGGACTTGCAGGGCTGTCCCGGGACAGCCCCAACCCCAGGGTCCAGGTTTGACAAACCTGGAGCACCTTCTGGACCGAGGGGGGCTGCTGCCGAGGGGTGTGGGACACTTGATGGGGTGCAGGGGAATAGCATTTTGGAAGAGCATAAACATAGGACTTATTACAAGATGTCCCAGAGAGAGACCAGAGGTGGGAGGAAGGGGGGATTTAGATAGTTTGGGGAGGAATAAGTGTGGGGAAAATAGAGGGGCAAGGTGTCCATAGAGAACTGGTCAATATGCTTGTCTGGCCATGCCCTGTGGCTGGTCAGTGCAGTCCACCCTGTCTGCTCCTTCACTGCTCTCTTGAACACACCACGTGAAAAAGCAGTGATTTAGAGCACGGATTGATTACCAGATCGGTTAGAAAAATTAAATTCAATGTTGCGGTTTCCAAAGAAATTGAAGCCCTGCTGCTTTTTCTCCACTAGAGGTGTCTGCAGGGAGGACCAGGAAACCTCTCACTGCAAGAACATGTCCTTTACCCTCAGCACACCCTGACTGCACTGCTTTTTCATCCTGTTCATTTCAGTGAAGTCACTGGTAACTTGAATGAGAATTACTGGGGGACCTCCCTTTCTCAGACCTGTGCAACTGGATTTGTTTGTGTGAAGTCTCTGATATGGCTAGCTGTGTGTGCAAATACCTGACATACACGATGTGACTTCATTCACATGTATTTAGATAACTAAGCTTTAGGTTCTTCTTAAAAGAGCATCTTTATGTGTTCAAATATGGTCATTCAGCAATGAGCTCCTGCAAACTCCAGGAAGATGGAATTACATTTTATTGCAGAACTGAAATTTAGATTTCCTATTTATTATTGTATGCAAATATTCCACTTCCTATTTATTATTGTATGCAAATATTCCGTTTCTGTTTTAATTTCCAGAACTTCAAATTTTACCAAATTCTCTAATCTGTCTCTCAAATTCAGGACTGCTAAGTATGCAGCAGAAACGAGCATGTTCTGCATAAGTGGGTCAGAGCAATGCTCTAAGCATAAAGAGAAGAAGTACTCGAACAAATTTTCTGAGGGATAAATCAATTGCAAAACCTCTTTGGCTCTGTTTAAACCAGAATACTCTTGCAATGACTTTGCACCCTGCGTGCATGTGAGCTAACCCTGCCATCTCTCTGCTGCCTTGGTTTCTGCTGGAGGGAAGGCTGGATGTCTAGGCTGAGGACAGATGGACCTTGAGAGCCCTGAGGGAGACTGTGCAGCTGAAGTATATTCAGTGATTAGGTTTGATGTAGCTTTTTAC
>VXBL01009966.1:69326-128502 GCA_013400195.1 Aramus guarauna
AATCTTTCCAATACGGCATCAATCTAATTACTGCTGTGGAGTGTTTGGGTAACGAGTGAAGAGGCCAGGTACAGGGACACAAACTCCTGCGGAGTTTGTGATTACAGAACCGCTCAAAAAGAAACAAGTCCTCATGAAGATGTTTTCTTTGAACCTCAAGAGCTGGAACTTTGTGAGCAGCATCTTCTGGAAGAGACAATGTGGCCAGAACACATACAAGACTTGGGGCTGAAGGGTTTCTGAGCACTGTAAATGAGGTGTGTTCTTCTAACCCAGGGAAGGATGAAGAGAAACTTTTCCAGCTGGCCAGACCTCTCTGCTACCTCTGTTTCAGAGCTTGCCATTTCAGGTTGCAAATCAGTAGGATATTTTGAATTACTATGAAGCACTTGTTCTACCATGAGATTAGGTGTTCAAGCTGCTCAATGACTTCCAGCATCCCTTCAGTTTTGTACAGAAGAAATCCATCACGTTTTACTTGCCAACAAGGACGGTAAAAGTGCATGGCATATAGTCCAGGTCTGTAGTTACAAAAGTCTTACTGTACTAAATGTCCAAACACTACTTATACATTCTGGAAAGTTTAGGTATAATTTGTTCTCATTATGGCTGGGAAACATAAACTGGGTCTTGTGCCAGCAGGCCTTCTGGATCGCAGGGGGACTCATCCTGAGTGTAAACTCAGAAAGTCCCTCAGGACATCTGCTGGGTTACAAGAGCTCCACGGAATATGCAGGTGTAGGGTCCTGGGTGACGCCGGTGGCCTCTGCTGTATCCCCAGACCAGTCTGTCTAGCAGAATCCTAGGCTAAAGGCTGGGGATAAATCAAAATTTATTGGTGGGTTCCTCCAGTTTTGTTGTTGTCTTAACTTCAAATGAAATGGTAATTACAAGTATTTTACAGTGATCATCAAGAGAAATCTGACCATCTTTTACTGACTAATTATTCATATATTGCTTAAAACAATAAATGACAGCCGTTACTGTCCTCAAAATCAAGCTGAGCCACACTGAATTTAATACAACTGCAAAGACACTTAAAAGTGTAAGTCATGTTACTATTAAATGATGGAATACTTTATGCTCTAATTCAGCAAGGTATTTAAACCTGATTCTAAATAAAAGTGGTTGCCTTGTTCTATTGCATGCCCACAGATTTAAAATGTGGTTTAAATATTATCCTGAAATGTAGCCACTGAGCTGTATCTATGCACTTGAAAAAGTAGCCATTTTTTCCCAAATAATAGCAAATCACTCTGAAGATATAGAAGTCGCATTCCATCGTTATATCTGATAGTTTTGAAATATCTTATTTAGAAAGAATTAGGCAGTATCTGATACAGAGAAAAAGTCCTCCTGTGGCAATATGCAGCAATTCTCCATTTTAAATATGTATATTCATATTACCCTTTGTATGTGCACGCACCATATCTTTCTTCTCCTTAATGAAGTTTGACACTTTGTGACAGGACAGAAAGGAAATTCATTATATTTAGTAACAGAAAACCTATTTCTCATTTTTCTAATGCCAAGTGCCTGCAATGAAATTGCCTAAACCACTATATCACAATTCTTCACCATTGTGGTTCTTCAGGTCATCCTCAAGGGTCTTCAATTTCCATATGTTCACAGCTTGGCACCTGGTAATTTTCAGAATCAAGAACTGTAAGGAAGCTATATATTTTTATTCTGGGAAGGATTTTTCTTTATTTGAGAAGAAATAAATCTGTCAGGTTGAAAATATTAAAAATCAGAAGCTTGACTGTAATAATCATAACAACGCCAATGTCAATTTTGTTTAGCAAATGTTGGAATGAAAATTTTCTGCATGACAAAGAAACTTCCCCTCTCCCTGAAAGAAATTGTCCATGTGCAGGGGAAATAGAATTTTTAGTTCAATAAGCAATGGAGTTTAAGAATAAGTTATGGTCATAAGGCTGAAAGGCACTCAGCGTTATTTTTTCCTTAAAAAGTTACTCAGTATTCTTGCTGCTGCCAACTTCATTGAACTATGTGGCTAAAATTAAAGAAGATTAAGTCATTTTCTCTTGGTTGTATGGTTGTATGCTTTGTATACTGGTATTAATAATCGAGGAAATGCTGCAATAGGCAATAGTACAGAGTTCAATCTGTTTCCCTGAGAATGATGTCAGATACTTGCTTTGGACTCTGCAATGAGGGGAAAGAAGGGTTTTCTTTTTATCTAACTTTATTTCCACTGAACATATATTTCCTAATTCTTTATCAGTGTATGTCCTGAAATAAAGTACAACAAATTTTTCCGTTCCAGTTAAATTTTTGCCATTAGTGGAAATAGAAAGTTTCTGAATATGAAGATAGCAATTAAAAGCAGTAAAAACATTAAATAGCATTCTGAAAATCAAACTGCTTCATATCTGCTCACTTTGCTACCCAAACCCTCCAACGTTTGGCATTTCCATACCATCTCATTGAAAAACTAATTTGCTTTATCATCGTGGTAAATGTAGGCAGTGCAAACTGAATCACAAATTTTGTCCTTAATCCTGCCATGGTGTCATAGGAGCATCAGTTTTGTGCTCTGCTGTGTCCTTTCCTGTGCGGACTAACCGGCTCAGCCGGGCTGGGACCTGCCTTCCCCCAAATCCTCAGTTCCCAGCTCTGGGTCAGCACCTTCAGAGCCTCAAATCTCTTCAGGGGAGGGTCAGGCAGTATCTCTGCTGCTCCTTCCACCCCTCGATAACACGTGTCAGCAGGGAGAGCAGTGGTTTTACAAGGAGGTTACACACGTCAGGATTACGTCAGTAATCAGGGAGCCAGTGAGATAAAAAGAACTGCCCTAGAGCAGTGGTTTGCGCTATTACCTGCTAGCATCTGCTGTTACCTTCCCAGAAAAGTCAGATCTTCTAAGGAATATTTGTATTAGTGAGGAAGGTGAGAGGACACCACCTGAAAAGATCACACAGTAGAACAAGTCTAAGATTGTGGACTGTTCCTCTCAAAATTAAAGCAGATTTATTATTTCCATATTATAATGGATTTACTGATATAAACTATTTTTTTTTTAAAGTTAATTTTGAGTTTGACTTTGAGAATCGTTTATATTGGTGGGTGCCTGTAAACACGGAGCTTCAACCCAGTTACCAATTCGGTGCAAACACAGGCATGTTATTAGCAGGGGGTTTTTTTCCAAGCTGAAGTTGTGCGGGAGAACTCCAGTCTCTCAGGGGCCAATGATATGAACTACAGAGATATTCTCCCATGCACTCGCATACAAAACCTAAATCAGAAGCTACATCTGCTGTTTGCTTTGTTATTCATCTCATCGAAGGGAGCAACCCCATTGATCAGCTCCTATTTCCTTCCACCACACAAGTGCATTTTTGATTATATCCTTCTGAGATAATTCTCCTAGATCAACTGTGGAATGTGATTTTGTGGGACACATTAATCATACTGCTAGTACAGTAGGAAAAAAGTAAGTTCACGATGTACCTACAGTTTTACTAGCAGAGTTACTTTTAGCCCCTGCACTACAAAGCAACGGACAAGGTTATGTAAGCAAATGTATGTCTTCTTGGAGTTTATGGCTATAGAAAATATAGGTCCTTTTTAAATCAACATCTTTGATAATATATTTTTTGTTCTCAGTGGTTAACTGGTTGACTGTTGTCCTTAATTGATTTAATATTTTAACATTTGTTTTATACTGCTTTTTTTATTTTAAAAGACTATGAGTGTGATATTTCTACATCACTCTGAAAATGGTATAAATTGAGATGTTAATTGTTTCACATAGCTTTGCTACTGATATTTATTTTATATTTGTCCCCAAGTAAGATGCAGTTCTAGAACCATGACTATTGTGTCTCATGAATCGTTACTGTATTTGTCTGAGGTTTTTATAGTTACAAATGTCCATTGTTTCTCTGCTAAAACTTAGTTCGGGGGAGTTACAATACCGCATAACTACTCTAATTTTCATCAGTCTGAGATGTAATAAATCATACTTTCAGGACACTTTTTTAAAAAAGAACTATTTTAGAAGAGCTGTATTTCAGAGATGCTGTTACACTGAGCAGTTTTGTAGTTCAATGGGAAGCTTTTGCCATTAAACATATCAGGATTTTAACAGCTACTCTGCAAGAATTGTGTAGTACAATACAGACTGGGAGATGGCATAGCTGCAGGTGAGAATTGTAGAAATAATCACTAAATCTTTGCAATTTAATTTCAAAGAGCTTGATTTGAGAATTAAGTGGTTAAATGGCTGCTGTTCTTTCAGATGTTTTGTCAAAACCCCAAGACTACTACTTTATAGCAAAGTAAGCTGCATACCTACCCCCTTCTTTGCTACTCTAAAAAAATCCTGTAACTTGCTCACCGGCTGGCTCATCCTTGCGAGGAAATAGCTACGCATGTCAATGCGTATCAGGTCACTAGATGTCCTCCTCCCACAAAATTTCTTCTCATTCTCAGCAAACTGACAAACCTCTCTTAAAAAAAGACCTACAGCCACGTACAGCACTAAAAGATAGCCAGTGCAAATTTGAGTAGTCACAAACAACCTGTGCCTGTAAAACAGCTTCAGGGTATGTCAGAGCTCTGCACTTATGAAATATTTTTTATTATGCAGAGATTAGGCCCTTAAGGGATACAGAGGAATTTTCTGTCACAGTATGTGTTGCAAAAGCATGGCTCCTGGGAAGCTATCCCCTTGTGGGTGACATAAAAATCTGGAGTGCATAGGTATCCAAGACTGACTGTACATAATATTTTTATTATCTCTATGCTCTGGTTATATCATGGTTTCTGTGCACAGGTGTATAAATTCTCAAAGTAATTCCTTATTTTTGTGTTATGTGGCCACTTCCCCTTCTGCTTTTTCTTGCTGAGGAAATACAGGCTTTTGGTTTATTAAAATATCCCCCAATGTGCTGTCTGAATACAGCCATATTCCTATAGAATATGAATCCCCGCCACTAGAAATGGATAAATATTCATCGTCAGCTAATGACAGCAATCCGTAGGGCCCATCGCAGGCACAGCAGCCGGCACAGCTTTCCTGCTGCAATCCAGCAAGCCCGCTGGGTGCTGGTGGCTGGAGGCACATCTGGTAATGGGAAGGGACGAAGGGACGGGGGGTAGGATGGGGAAGGTTAGGATGCCCGAGGGAAGCCAGTGGGGAGGGAAGGAGGATGAATATTCATTTTGGTTTTCCCAGGACCGACAACAGTTCCTGACTCTCTTGTTGTGAGTCATTAAAATTATGCGTGCTTCTTGCACACTGCATTACTCAAAAATGGTTTTAAATGCTGATGGTGTTAACGAGCACTGAAGTAATAATTGTGGTATGTGCCTGTAGTTGAAAAATGTAGCTTGAGAAATTGAAGTGTACCACAGAGCCAGAGGAAGAATGGTATTTTCATGGGGTTTTGTTATTTCTGGGACAGTGTTATTTATGATACTAAGGGCTACGGGATTATCCTGGAGCACCATGTAAACAGGGTGCCCCAAGAGTTTACAGCTGAGGCTGAGGAGCAAGGAAAGTCAAGATGGAAGAAAAATAGCTACAGTTTAAAATAGGCTACAGGCTTTTTGAGTGTTACTTATAGAAAGACACAGTAGGGAGATTTTCTTAAGGCAATGATGAACCATATCATGATCTAGTTGTAGTGACTCTTAAGATTTCAGCAAGCTGCTGATGTTGTTCAGTTTCCAATAAAAACCACAAGATTTTACAGATTTTTGCTAGAATGTGATTTTCAGATTATTATGTGTAGTTTCGTTGAATGTCCTAACACACATCTTCATGTAGATGTAGTAGAAATGAGTCATGAGAAGGTCTATTCAAGAGAATATTGTAATAAATCTGTGTACTATTACAGATTTTAGTTTTGAATCACACTTTTTATTTTTATTATTTCAACCAATTCAATACTTGTATCTTACCATGTCCTCCTTTGACAGATTTAGGGATTCACAGGCTGATGTTTTGTCAATACTGAACTTCAGTTATTGCTTTTGTCCTGGTTTTGGCAGGGATAGAGTTAATTTTCTTTCTAGCAGCTGGTATAGTGCTGTGGTTTGGATTTAGGATGAGAATAATGTTGATAACACACTGATGTTTTAGTTGCTGCCAAGCAACCAAGGACTATTCAGCTTCTCATACTGCCTTGTCAATGAGAAGGCGGGGGGTGCCCAAGAAGCTGGAAGGGGACACAGCCAGGACAGCTGACCCAAACTGACCAAAGGGATATTCCATACCATATGGCATCATGCTCAGTATACAACTGGGGGGTTGCTGGGAGGCAGCGTGGCTCAGGAATTAGCTGAGCATTGGCTTTGGGTGGTGAGGAACTGTGTTGTGCATCACTTGTTTTGTATATTCTTTTATCATTATTATTATTATTATTCTCTTTCTTTTCTGTTCTATTAAACTGTCTCTATTTCAACCCACAAGTTTTACTTTTTTTTTTTTTTCTTTTTAATTCTCTCCTCCAGCCCACTGTGGGGGGGAGTGAGTGAATGGCTGTGTGGTTGTTTTAGCTGCCTGCCAGGTTAAACTATGACAGCTTTGCAGCATTAATCACTCCCTTATTGGTTATAATTAGAGTGATGAATAAAAGCTACAATTAAAAAACATTTTAACTTCTTCATCTGTTGTAGCCTTCATCCACTTATGTCTTTTCAGCCCTTATGGGTAATTAATCACACAGCAGCCATGGTCTTAGTGTGATCCCTCGTTTCTTTGCTTTTCCCACAGCTGCCAGCTTCTTAGATATTTCTGTAATGCTCTTAATGCTCCCTAACAGGTAAAACAAGACTTGGTTTCCATCTGCCTGTTCTTTATATTTTAGAACAAAGTTTGTTATCAGAATGAAATAGTTTCTTGCACCAAAGTCTTTCAACTACGTCATCTCAGCCACCAGTTCTGAACCAGCCGGGTAATTTTCTTGACTTCAACTTGTTCTGTTTAGCAGAATCATGAGCTAGTATTACAAAATGTTGAGTCTGTAATGCAATGGTTCTCAACAGCCAATCACTGAAAATAAGCAACACAGCAGCACTGACAAATACGTTGAAAAAGTCATGTATATGGTTTGGTGATTTGTTTCACTGTTTTTATCCTGTTGAGACATGACAGCATCTTTCCAAAACAATGCCCCATCCTATGAAGGTCTGTGGAACCACAAGAAACTTAAGCTAGGGGAGTAGCAGTCACAGAGGGCCTATCAGCAAATACCTTCTTGAAAATTTAATTCTCTGAATGCATCACGTGGTTTAGGAGGACAGAATTATTTTAGAACAATCCTCCTTCCTCATGCCTTTTCTTCTGGAAGACAGCACTTCGGGCTCTGGGGCTGTCTTTGTTCTGAATGCTGCTGAGCCTGAGGTTATCAGGTTGCCCTTATGAGGACGAGAACCCTTGACAGGATTAAGATATACAGAAATTGTAGAATGATCGTTAGGTACTTTAAGCTAGTAAGGATAAGAAGAAGCAAAACTAGCTTATATCTAAAACCACAAATAACATGAAACTTTACTTCACATATAAAAGTAGGCAGGAGCTTTAATATTATATCGGAAATCCTAATTCATGTTCCTCCAAAACTGCCACATAAAAAACAGATGTGGGTCTATATTAATAAAAATTACAAAAAAAGGAAAAAAAAAAGAAAAACAACAAACCCAAACCCTCTTACGTAAATCATACACTTCTGTAAGTAATCAAATTAACACTTGTGAAAAATAAGGAGTCAGAGTAGCAAAACTAGAAGTACAAAGTTTGTAGCTTGGAATAGTAGCTTAGGTTTAACCCATGCAAAGTCCTTGTGGTTTGGGAAGCAGCTGGGATTTATATCCAGTGGGCACTTCCTGTATTTAAAATCATCAGCATTGTTCACCGGTGGAACTTGAATTCATGAGTTTCATGATATTCTGCTTCCTTTTTAGACATGTGGTTGGTATCACCAGATATAATTTTTTTTCCTCATTATCAACAACAAGAGGTTTTCTCTCTATATTTCTCTTTTAAGTCTCTCTTAATCTTGTGTCTCCTCTTTAGCAGAGCTGCTTGTGTCAGACACTAGGATTTATGATCAGTGGACACAGTTTAGGACTTGGAAGTTGTAGAACAATATGGGAGGATAATGAGGTGAGTTTATAAAGTCTGTATGATGAACAACCCAGTTGCTTAATGTTGGCAATTATTTCTGCATGAGCAGGGAGAGGAGAGATCATCATTTAGAGAGTGGGCGGGTGTATGCCAAAATTGAGTAGTTTGGAAGGAGAGTTGTAAGGGACAGTGCCTTTTACAAATTAGAGGAGTGATGCAGTCTATCAAATATAGTCAGACTGGGCATCTTGTGCTTCTTTTAAAATGTGTTTTCTCTGCAGTTGCAAGTTCTTGTAGGAAATTTTTAAATTTAACTTTTCATCTCTGTTTGAAGCATACAAATTTAAATCAGAATGGATCTCAAAGCACATCAGCAGTTAATCCATCATAAAACCAGGTACAACTCAAGATTTAAGCTACTCACATTTCTGGATACTCTTCTACGATGCACACGTCCAAAGTCCTGATCCATGCAGAACAGACTAAAGGAGTTAACCTGTGAGAGGCAAACTACCCTTGATTGGGTCATGTACACAAAGAGAATTTTAATTTTGTTGTCATATCACATCTTTTGTGCTGAACAAAGTTAAATGGAAGTATTGTCCTTATTGCTTAACACTTCAGCACTTTTCCCCCCCCAGTTAATAGCTTCTCCTGCTTTGCATTCATGTGCAAATCACAATTCAGCAATATAGGGGTTTTTTATGTAGCTATTCTGGCAAAAGTAATGCTTCGGATATAAGCAATCATCTCATGAAGCATCTCACCGCTTCACGTTTTTTTCTTATCTTAGCCACTAGAGGTCAAAAGATATAGAAATAACTCAGAGGTGGTATTCTTTTATATGGTTTTATGTTATGAGTATTGCAAGCTGCAGGAGTAAGGCAGAGCTGAAGTAGTATCTACAGAGGCTTTTTCCCTAGATGGACTTAGATGGACTTCAGATGTCTTGTATGGGACACAAGTTTGCTATCTTATCACAAACTGAAAACAGAAAGAAATAATACATTTTGGGCACAGTGAACTACACTTATTGATGATTATGAGTTCAACGTTGTGGGTGAAAGTGAAGTTGTCATTAACCCAAGAGTAATCTCCTTTAGGGACATGAACAGAACAGGTTTTTCAGACTCTTCTTTGCTGTCTTGTGAGGGGTGTGTGACACTGACCAGCTCCATGCAGCTGCCCTGCTGCCATAAGAAACCTGAAAAGCAACTACAACAATCCCAACTAATCTTGAGCAATTGATTAGCAAACAGGTTTTGAGTTCAGCTTATCCAGCGATAACACATAAAGACTCTGCAGCTCACCAAATACAGCACAGCAGAATATGGCTTTGAACTCTCCAAGCACATCAGAAGAATCTTTCACCTGCTAATAGAACCAGCTTGATGATGAAATATTTGCTTCCTATGCAGACTGTTATTTATTCTCTTGTAGGCATGCAAACTTCAGGTGATAGCTTTCCTCTCAAGCTGTAAAGTGATCCCCTTTGGTTTTCTCTAATTACAGTGGAGCCTGTGGGAAAGAGAAATCTTGAGATTCTGCAAAAAATCTGCATTGCAATAATCTGCTCCCTAAGGTCAGGACTTTATTTTTGTTTTAGAACTGTGCTTTTTTAGTAATTGCTGCTGTGCATCAGCATCAACTCTTAATTTTTTTCCTCTCTTTTCAATCTGCTAAATATAGCTGTAAGATCAAAGAACCACAACTACCCAGACAGAGAAGTCCTGATGTACCTTGCATTCACTTTAAAAAGATCACTGTAAGATATCATTCTTACAAGGATATTTTTAATGAATGTGTTGTCTTTCTCTTCTTCTGCCCAGAAAAAGAGGACTTTAATTTGAGAACAAAATCATTTTTCTCTTTACTAATATATTGTTTAAAAGATTCAGTAATAAAGCTTCATATTTACATTCTGGGTTAATAGTGAAAGCCTTTGAAAGTTTCTGTAAGTCTGCGAAAACCAGAACATAGCTACACACCCTGGATGCAGCACTGTGAGAACCAAGGAAACCTTATGTATGTTGGGAAACAGAGAAGACCAGGATGTTTATTCACTGTTTAACTCTACTCGTTTTGTCCATTATGTGAATGAGATGTGAAAAATAATTTCCTGCAACTCCAAGGCTCCAACCCCTGGAAAACAGTAGCAGTGATGTTGCCCACCTCCTGACTTTCAGTGTGGCTTGTCCTGGGCCATTGCACTGTAAACATGCAGAGAAGATGGAGGAGTTGAATATCAGTTTTAAAAAAAAAAGTATATATCTATCTTAGACTTTAGCAAGCCTTTGTTGTATGTTACATTTTAAGCTCTATCTTCTAGTCTTCAAAATTATAATGACTAATTAGAGGTCTGTGAACAGTGTCGTTATCTTCTGGCAATAAATTGCAATACACATTCATAGTTACATAAATTTCATCTTCCATTAAATGGTCCTCATAAAAACAGTAATAGTTGGTATGTCCTTAAAGTATATCAGTAATTAATCCTCAAAATGATCAATGGAGGGAACATCCTTTTCCCTCTGTCTCTGGTTTATTTGTTACCATTAATTATGCCTAATTTTCTGTCCGCATTTTTCTTCTTAATACAATTCAGTTTCACCATATCTTTCCAAAGACTTATTAGTAGGTAGAATCATTTCTATTGTGTAGCACAAATATTTTATAATCCACTTATCTTGACAAAAAGGCAATGGCTTACCGATAGAAAAATTCATGAGAAGTAGTGGCTCCCTGCTAATAGCTTCTTAGGCCAGACCACCCAGTTTGAAGTGTCTATACACTTTAATTTTATCAGATTTCTTCCTTTGGAACCCGCTACTTTTTCTTTATCTTTTATTGAGATTATTCTCATCCCAGCAACTGGTTCCCTTGCCAAAACCAGCTGCTCAGCGATAGGACAACCAACGGACACAAGTTACAGCAAGGGAAAGTTACAGCAAGATAAAAACTGATGTGGGGAGGCACTTCTGCTACACTGTAGGTGAAATTAAAGCCCTTTTTTGCTGTTTGCAGCATCAGCAGCTTCAGGCTGATGTATTTCCTTTTCTGTTCAATGGAAGCTGTGGTGTAAAAATAGACACTGGTATTTATTGGATGCTTAAGCCTGATGGAGTTTTACAGATTTAGAAAGTTTGCTAATCACTATCAATTAAAAAGGCTGCCTCATTCTTGCATAAATTAATGAGAATGATGCACTCTACCACAGGACCTGTTCAAAATATTTATTTTGAAAAAAGCATTACCAGATTTAGTCCAAGCATGGTACTTACAGTAACAGTCAAGGCTTTTAAACTGCTACAATTACAAGCATTTTTCTAAATGTCTTATAAACTCAGCAAGACCATGTTACCGGTGTCTCAGCATCTGGTAGCTATTGAGCAGTTTCTGAAAGGCAAGAACAGAAAAGCAAAACTTAAAACTTACTTTGAATGCCTGGAAGACTGAAAATATACAACGTTCCCATGAGATTTTCTTACATTAAAGATTATGACCGAAAACAAAAGTATTCATTCCACATTACTGTGAGAGAGAGAAACACAGCTCTTACCCAGTATCCTGTTCCTGCAAATGTTTGGATGCAAGGAAAATCACTTGGGTTGAATTCCTGTCTAGATTTATGCCAATGGCAAGGCTTCTGTTAAGTTATGCATTACCAGGTTTCCATTTATTGTGCTCCTAATGCCCAGAGTATTTTCAGGAAGAGAAGCCGCACGCTTTAGTTCTGTACAGGTGACAGTGATTTCATACAGAATGCTATAGAGATGTGTGTAACTTCCTCCTCCAATCTGTAATGTCTGACTTTGTGGGTCATAAAATAACTCATTGTTGCAAAGGCTTCTTAAAAGCTGGGACAGTGCACAAAGACTTACAAGCTGGTTTAGTGTAGGTCAGAACTGATTGAATTTTCTTGCAGATTTATTAAAAAACAATCCTTTGAAGATGGATGTCATGGTGTCCCAAAGTGAAAGTGGTGCTACCTTTGCTTACAGGGCTGAGTTGAGTTAGGGAATTTGGATACTGCTGTTTCCTTACTCTTCAACTACAAATATCCCAACCCCTCTAAAATGGCTCTTTGAGGGAAAATAGAATTGGCAGATGCATTCAGCAAAGACAGTTAATGACTGATGAAGGCTTTCTATTAGAAAATATTCTGCAATGTATACATAAAGATAAAAAGTTATTTTTATAACAAGAAACCACACAAGAAATGAGAATGTTTCAAGAACTTTGTTTCTAGAAACCATGATAGAAATATAATCTCTTCCATTTCCCTACTGCCTTATATCAGGCTATTTTCCCTGAGTAACTAAGAAACTATTCTCCTCTGTAAAGTACATTTAGCAATAAATGTAACAGATTAATCTACCCTTTAATGAACATAAACTTTTCTTACTTGCATCACTGCTTCCTTACTTGTGTTACACAGGCACAAAGAGTCTTTTGTGGTAACTGTATTGTCAGCAGGAAAGAAAAGTAGCAGACATGAAGCATCAAGTAGAAATATTTCACCATCTCTTTATGTGCTTTGTAATTACTTTTTGTAAATGTGTGGGATGGGATCCATTTGATCAAACATTCATTTATGATATCCGAGCTGATTACCTAGGTTTCTTTAGACATCTTTTTTTTTTTTTTCTTCTAGAGATAAGCTCTATTGCGTAATTTATCTCATCTTAATGTAGTTGCCTGCAGTCTAGATTTCAGAGGGATTTGGCAATCATTGCATCAATAGACACACCCTTAGATTACTTAAGGCTGAAATCTTCCTGTGAATTCAGGATTAATAACATTTATGACACTTTGTGTTGTTTTACAAAGGTTTAATGAGTTTGATTCTCTCTCTCCTTCATTTGTATTACAAATAAAGAAAATATGACATGCTACTTAAAGTAAGGCATGGCTGGTCATGCTAAGACAGATTAAATTAAGAAAAGGTGGTCTGTTTAGGTACGAAAATATTTAATGAGGTTCATGTTATGTATGATCTTATAGGTGCTTGGTATTGCGGGATGGGCCTGTTATCACGTCTATAATGCTCTGAGTTTATTACCCCTACCTTACTGGCAGTATGAAATTACTGAACACAAGTTGGATTATAACATGTCATGAATTGATCTTCAAAATGTGACAACACTAAAAAACAAACTAACAAACAAAAAGCATTAAATTTTTTATCTATGTTCTGTTTTCTGCAGTTATGGTGCATGTGTTTTAATATTATCAAACTCCTCTCAGCAATCATGAGAGACAGAAATTGTTCTCAATTTCTAAGGTCTGAAAGATGAGGTTCCTATGTATCCAGAGAATACCACAAGAAAGCATTAAATCTTACTAGATTTATGACAGGCATCATTAGTACCTAGCTGTTAAGTATTTACACCTGTAGTAAGAGTCTGTACAACTGAGTACTTGGTTGGAGTGCCGCTGTGTTGGGTCGGGACCCTCCTCTTCCCCACACGCTGCCCCAGACTGTGGAACTACCACCGATGGTAGCATCGGACTGATCGAGGGGAGCAGAGCTGTGCCCAAGGGCTTTGTGACCTGAGAACAGAATTATCTCCATTTTTCCTAAAACAACCTCCAACAAACAGTCAAGAATGAGCTCCTAGGATCGGGAAACACAGCACAAACAGATTTAACCTGGAGTTGTTTTATTCAATGTGAAATAATACAAAGGAATGAAAATATCTCGGATGCTGTGAATAAAGTATGGACTTACTGTTAAGATAAAGTTGATATTTTGATTTCATGAAAAGTATCTTTCCTAGTGACTGTGATAATAAAGCTCATGTGGTGTATGTGAATTACTAGCTCACAATATCAGTGTTAAAACATGCCTTTCACTAACAGGCATTTATTAAGTTAAAAGTATTTTGTTTTCACTGTTGAAATAACGTATTTGGATAGACTTTCAAATGCAAGCATCTCAAATCTCTAAGGGCTCCAGCTTTTCTGATATCTCCAAGGTGTTTTAAGGAACAGACAGTACTGGTAAGGTTTGGTACATGGTGGTGATCAAGCAATAGCTTCTTAAAAAAACTGAAGTTTCAATGTTTTCTTGGAAGTAGTAAAATAAAAAACTATATTGAGTAGTTCACTTTATAAGTGTACACTATGCTTAACATAAATATGCTGGTAAGTGATGTAAAAATTATCATAGAATCATAGAATCACAGAATGGTTTGGGTTGGAAGGGACCTCAAAGACCATCCAGTTCCACCCCCCCTGCCATGGGCAGGGACACCCTCCACTAGACCAGGCTGCCCAAAGCCCCATCCAACCTGGCCTTGAACACTGCCAGGGAGGGGGCATCCACAGCTTCTCTGGGCAACCTCTTCCAGCACCTCACCACCCTCACAGGGAAGGATTTCTTCCTAATATCTAATCCCAATCTACCCTCTTTTAGTTTAAACCCATTACCCCTTGTCCTATCACCACACTCCCTAATAGACAGTCCCTCGCCATCTTTCCTGTAGGCCCCTTCAGGTACTGTAAAGCTGCAATTAGATCTCCCCGGAGCCTTCTCTTCTCCAGGCTGAACAACCCCAACTCTCTCAGCCTGTCCTCACAGGAGAGGTGCTCCAGCCCTCTGATCACCTTTGTGGCCCTCCTCTGGACTCTCTCCAACAGCTCCATGTCTGTCTTGTACTGGGGCCCCCAGAGCTGGACGCAGTACTCCAGGTGGGGTCTCATCAGAGTGGAGTAGAGGGGCAGAATCACCTCCCTCGACTGATTCCTCTCATTCTCTCAAACTGTTTTTTATCTTGATTCTCTGAAGAGAGTGTGAAAGTGCTTATCAAATCAAACAAACAATGCTTACACCCACACTGCCCTCCTTTGCAGGGAGGGCAATGGAAAATCAACTCCTGGGCTTGCTAGTGAAAAAGGAAGGGTTGAAACTCTCACTATGTGCAAAATGCACATGCAAAGCAAACCTCTTGTTTGCTGCTGTGAGTCCGGAGCTAAGAACCTGCAGTCCTTGGCAGAAAGAGGATTCCTCAGTAGCAGTTCCGCAGCCTGTGCTGTCACTTGCTTACAGTTTTAAACACACAGAAAGTCTTGCAGGGCTGCATTTAATAGGGCTCTATAGGAAATGATCTAAACGTATACAACACCTAAAGTGAAATCTCCATGTATTTGTAGCAATCCCGTGGTTGTACATGCAAATAAAAATCTATTGGCATTACAGAAAAAAATATTTTCTACAAGATTGTATGGGATTTGTCTCTGTGAAGGAGGAAGAGGAAGTTCTTACCTACTATCCTTGCATTAAAAGTGTTTCTTTGGTTTTCAGTTTAAAGTAAAGTTTCACTTGGAGATGCATTAGGGGAATATTATGTTTACTATTGTGGTGGGTTGATCCTGGCTGGTGGCCAGGTGCCCACCAGAGCCGCTCTATCACTCCCCTCATTCACTAGACAGGGGAGAAAAAGTCTAACGAAAAGCTTTGTGGGTTGAGATAAGGACAGGGACAGATCACTCACTTGTTATCGTCATGAGCAAAACAGACTGAGCTTAGAGAGAGGAAATTCATCTAATTTATTCCCAAACAGAACAGAGGAATGAGAAATAAAACCAAATATTAAAACACCTCCCCCCACCCTTCCCATCTTCCCGGGCTCAACTTCACTCCCAGCTTCAAAACTCCTCCCTGCCAGCGGCACAGGGGGACGGGGAATGGGGGTTACGGTCAGTTCATCACACGTTGTCTCTGCCACTTCTTCATCCTCAGGGGGAGGACTCCTCTCATTGTTCCTCTGCTCCAGTGTGGAGCCCCTCCCATGGCAGACAGTCCTTCACAAACTTCTCCAACATGAGTCCTTCCCACAGGCTGCAGTTCTTCATNACCAAAACCTTGCCATGCAAACCCAACACAACTATCAAATGTTTTTATATTCTGGGAAGCTCATAGGTAGCTGATTTATGTATTAGAAATATTTTTTTTCAGTGAGGCTCAAAGAAAGCATGTTATTCTCCCACATGTTTTAAATGTGTTCCGTGAAACTAGTAGGCTATCCTGCATTTAAATTTTTGTCATCAATGCCATAAACCAAATGTTAACTCTAGCAGTCCTGCCAAATTAGTAGTGAAGAGAAATATTTTGTAATTTTTACCTGAACAAAGTAATATTAAAGTGCTTGCACTGGATTTGAAAGCATTATTCCACACATAAATGAAATTGAGGTCTGCCCTGTTGCTCTGTACATTGTATTTTATCAAGAGGAACAGAACGAGTCAAGACAGGAGATGATAAGACTGCAGCAATTCATTCTTGAGTTACATCAACTTATACCTCTCTGAAACAGAAATATGGATTACTGATCACATGGTGTTTCATATCTGCAGTGAGATTAATAATTACTGACAGCTGTACTTACCTGGAACTTTGTTCAAAGCTACTAAAATGGATTCTTTCATTTGAAATATTCTGGCTGGGGAGTTGTGTCTTCCAAGGGAGAGTAAATTTGAGCATCTCTGTGTGGCCAGAGGCTCCTTCCCAGTGATCCTACTACAGAATTGCTTTTCATTTTCAAATGGCCAGTCTGAGCTGAAGAGTACCAGATTTGTTAAGAATTATATTCCTCAAATCGTCATCGGTAATGATCTGAAAAGTCTACCCAGCATAATTTACTCTGTAGAAATCATCCTTCAGTGTACTCTGATGCCTTAACCTCCTCTTACTCTCACAATACAGTTCCAGAGACTTCAGCTTTAAATCAAACCAGCTTAGTATATTGTGGATGCACAGTATCACTAATAGTCATCTTTCACCATTGTACACATGAGAAAGGTAATTCTGAAGTTTCCAAAGAAATGTTAAAAATACTCCATTACTGTGATCTTGTACATGCAATAGAATGAAAGAAAACATTGATGCTGTGAGTTGATTAATCAAAAATACATCGATTTATAGGTTTTATGATTCTTTGGAAATTCACTAAAAGCGTTGTATGATCACTTGTATAACTGATTTGTGGAGTCTTTCATTCAATACAATATATTAGGTACATGCTATTGATAGCTCCTAGCATAAAACAGTGCATACTGGCGCTTTTATTCAATATAACAAACTACATAGCCACTAAGTGCAAAAGGGGGTAGTTTCTTCCAAGCAAAAGAAGCCATATAGAGAGCAAAGAGTAGTAAATATTTATTTTTAATATTTTTACTTAGAATATTTATTTGTAAAATAAGTGATATAAAAGACCCTCATCCTGATCTGATGTATCATGAGTTCATACAGATAATGCATTTAATGAATACAATTATCAAAATGGGTGCTATATTATTGGTTTATCTTACTGCAGAAAATAATACTTTAGCACAAATATTTAGTGGAATATTACTGAATTCTCCAGCTCCCTGGAAAATATTTATAAAAGCTGTACCACGTTAACTATGCCTTAAAACAATACTCAGCTGTGCACTGAATATGTCCATGATAGTAGATTAGTGTCCTCAAAACTCACTACCCAGTTCTTCTTTTATCACCCATTTTCTCAAAAGTTAATTAAAGCATTGGCCATTACTATAAAAGAAGGATGTGCCTTTATTTCTGTAGTCCAATGATAAAGCATTAATTATAAGCCACATAGCAAATTATGAAAAATAGCAACACCCTGAAGTTTTTATCACAGAATAACATCCCACAGAGGAATAATGTATTATCTAATCATATCTGGCAGACTCCTCATCCTCACCCCAAACATGTTGCAACCTCTCTGCTTCTTCGACCCTCTGTCCTACCTCCTCTTTGCTTTTTGTTACAGTGGCCCTTTTTCAAGTTCTGACTTTTCCTCTTTTTTTTAGTACTATTAAAAAACCCCCTATCTGGTGGCTTTGTTTGGAGCTTAAACCTACTCTTATAACAGTGAACACGAGAACTTCCCTTTCTCAGTGCCGTGTTTTACTCAAGAATGCATTTTGGTTACCTAAACAAATAATTGCCATTCACTAAAAGTGACATATTAACATACTAAATAAAGCCATTGGTGCCTCAACATTTTTTTTCTCATTTCAGACATAGTTTTTGATTGTCATATATTTTTAATTTTTAGTGATTTAAAATCTTGCCCCCCTTTGCAACAGAATGAAATTTGGCTTTAATGATTGCCTTGCTGTGACTGGTGCTAACCAGCTTTTTCTTTCCAAAAACCACACTCTCTTTGTATTTTTGTATTTGCCTTGGACTTAGACTAATAAAATGAAATTCAGCTGAAAGGATGAGACTTATTATTCCATATTGTTTTGAAGTTGAATTGCATATTTCTTGAAAGTGACTCATTTGCTGGCAAAGCACAATAGTGCTAAAAAGCCAGGAACAACTTTACTGAATCATCAGGTTGCTTAGAAGTCTTTACAGTATTGTCAAAATTAAACTCGGAGAAATGAAAAACATTCCTTTTAAAAAAAAAATCTGAGTATTTGTGGAAAACTATTCTGATTGCTAGAAAAAGTAGGCTATGCATCTCCTCTTGCTAATATGTTTCTTAACCGATATGAACAGCAAATAGCCCCCAGCGGTAGCCTCACTGAAGAGGGCTGGTTAAGCAAGGTGGCCTCATCTAGTGACATTTTTACAGCCATCTTGTACAGGCGGCCAAGGCTAGTATCTGTTCTATTCCTGCCATAAAGCTGATTGAACAAATCCTTAGGGATTAATCTTAAAGGGACTTTTTTTCAGGGAAGAGAATAACAAATTCAGGAAAATGTGATTGTGTGGGAGAGAACATAATAGAAAATACAACCTTTTATTCTATTTTCCCTCCCCTGAGAAGGATGAATAAGAAAAATTCTCCAAATGTCACTTTCAGACTTTTTGTGATGATGTATGTGCACATTTTAGAGATAGGCACTAAACCAGATATATGTACATTTTCTGGTTTAGTCAGAAAAATAACTGTTTTCTGACTTCCGTCTTTTTTGATAATATATTTTAAGATTAGGCTAGAGGATTTGATATTGTAATTTATGTTACCATTGCATGAAGAAGTGATTTTTTCCTCTTATTTTAGATATGTAAGTAGTAACATTTTTAAAATCTGTGCTGTGCTTAAAAAAAAAAAACACTGTTCTTTCAAGAACTGTGTACAAACTGAGCCAAAATCGCTGTTTTGTATATAAAGATCCTCACCTCTCATACACTAAAGTGAAGCTATATGAACTACAAAACACTGCAAAGAAGTAAAATATCTCTGCTCTGCCAGTCTAGGGTGGAGAAATATATGAGATCACTGTGTTTTATGTATAGTTTGCCATATGTTCAACATGCCACATGGAAACCTAACAGCTCATAGAGAATGTTTGTTTTTCCTTCACAGTCAGCAGTTGTCTTTGTTCAAATAAGCATAAAATAAAAAAAAAAGCAGAAATGCCCTCCAAGAACTTACTAAAGTATACGTGGTAAATCTTTCAGTCAAGCTTCAACAACAACCACGAAAGGTGCTAGCAAATTCTTCCTAAGCAGGAAGAAAGGTAAGTTTTGATACAGCCCTTTTGTAGAAAATTCTAAGTAGTCTTAAGAGAAAGTTCCCAGCTATGGATTACCTATAAAGAGAATAAGAGAGATTAACATTGAAGGTGTTTCACGGCTACAAACAAATAATTTGTGAGTGCATGTGCCCAGAGCACAGACAGAACCAGGAAATCGAAGTGCCCCTAGCTGATGAGCACATACTTATATCGTTGAGCTGGTGTAATGAAGATAACCTGATAAAGATCACACTACGACGGTTTTTCTGTTGCATTGGCTGCTGAACGGACAGAAACTGCCTTCTGCGGCCAGCCAACTATTGATCCAACTCCCTCCTGTCAGTGATGCAGTTAATGGGAATTCCACAGGCAAATAAAAGCTACATTTTGTCTTCATTTTCATCTGAAATACGAGTTGGTCTTTGGTACTCTAGACAGGCATTTACTATTCATTTTCCTTTATTGATACTTACGAACTGAAGCACAAAATGATTCTCAAATGTAGTTTAACTGAGGCAACAGTTGACATTGTGACCATGACTACTGCTGCACCGTCAGCTGCACTAAGTCCATGAATCAAGGTTTGCCTCATCTTTGCGGCAGCATACTGTAGAAAGTATCCTTAAAATGCAACTGTGCTGCAGTTGAAGCAACGTATCAATTTGTTTGCATAAGACAGGGGGGTGGGGNTTCATCCATCATTCTAAATGATGTTTAACGATGGATTACCAGCCAGTAATTCCTCTGATGTGAGATTAAATAAAATAGCAGTCTGTTTCAGCAGGCTAGTCCAAGGAGATGGCAATAAATCTGCTCAATTATTGTATTACCAATCCGGTTTTCACTGCTAAGGATATTATTATTTCATTTAGACTTGTTCATGCATCATAGATTATTTTATTTCAGTCAGTCAATAGGAGAACCTGCAGTATTTTATTCTCAGAGCTGCAAAGGACCAAGCTTTGAGACAGGACAATACATGCAGCTCAGCAGGCCTCAAGAAGACAGAAAAAAGCTACCAAGCTCCTACCTGACCAAAAATACATTGTAAAATCCACATTTTAGAAAATAGCATTTTGTTTTCATCCTTGTTTAGTTTACTTATCTGAAAAGTCTCAACAAAAGGATACTGCCTGAGAAGCTGATCCATTGGAAAAGAACTGCTGGGTCCTCTACGATTTGTACTTCACCTTGGTCCTGTAGTATATTGAGAATTGAGAATCATTCAGACTGTCTTTTGGCCTGGCAAATTAGATTGCAAATAACCGTAATGAAAAGGATTACTTTTTTTCTCTGCCTCATGCTCAAGAGAGGAGAAAGGGTGCAAAGTTTATTAACAGAAGCCTTCTACAGAAAGTTACTTTCTTTGCCAGCCTGACCTTACAGTCCTGATAACCCCCCCTTCCTTGCAATGAAATAAAAACTGTTGCACTTCACTTGGTGCCCATGTTCCCCCCTGAATGTTTTGCAACAGCAGATAATACTGCATTATGAAGCATGTCTAGTGCCCAGCTAACCCACCCAGATGTAGGGGAACTTTTAGACAGATGGGTAAATTTTAACCATGATCCCAGTTTGCAAATCAGTGGAGCAGGTGGTTTGTGGAAGATATATGGCACATACAGTGTGAATGATCCCTGTTACTTTGCCAGTTGCCTTTCTGTAAAAGAAGGGAAGATGAGAATAATAGTTCCTCCATGTTCCAAACACCGGAAAGGCGACAGCTCACAGTGACAAGTTGCAATCCCTTCCTTGCAGAAGGGAATTTCTCCAACCCTGATCCAAAAACCTCCTTCCCAGGTTTTCACAGACCTGACCCTTTCTCTGTGCTTATGGGCATCCCCAAAAGAAAGATGTCAATAAGGTAGGATTTTCCTCAAAAGCAAAAGCACAAGATCACTTATACTCTAGTTGTGGAAACTCTGTACTGAAGTGCAGTAGCTAGATGAAGAGGAGAGATGTGTGGAACATAGAGTTTATTGCTTCCCCAGTTCTTCAAAAAACCCCAAAAAACAGTTTGATTCTCATTATTTGTCAAAAAGGCAAAGAGAATTGTTGGGAATTACTGGGAGAGGAGTGCAAGTAAAACAAAACTGTCATTATGTCACTGCATTCACTAACATCACCCATATAAAAAGGGTGTAGCAGAATCAGAGAATACAACATAATCGGGAGTCTAGCCAAGCCTAACCTATTGAATAAATGTTTGAAAAATTTTATCACCAGCACAGCCAGATTCCAGCTACTCATCCTGTTAACAGATTGTTAACTGTTAATTTTAAAAAGACAATAAATACATCAAAGATGTCTCACTTCAAGGATGCACAGCACTGCAGTTTTTCATTTTGGGCACCTTGACAGTGTTTACTCTGTACAGATTTCTAAATGTATTCATGTTATTGAGAGAGCACAAGTTGACAGTCAAAACAATGACTCCGAACTCTGAAGATAAACACAAAAGCCAGATAACTTTAAAGGACAAATTCCACACGCCATATCCAAAGCCATGTACAGAACCACACACACACCTGAGTCCATTCATGACGAGGATACTCCGAGAGCACAAACTCCAGAGACTGTGTCTGTCTCACGGTATAAAAATCTCTCTGCAGGCCATGGCGCAAGGAACACAGCACCGGAGAACGTTGCATCCTGTTGACTACCATGAAGGGGGGGAACAGGATTTTTGCCACCATGCTCTGTCTTGCTTGTCAAAACAGCTTTGTCTGGAAGCTGCATAATGGAGTACGTCAACACAGACCTAGGAGCAGAGCCATGTAATTGCTGCGGCAGAATGAGCGGAGGATATGAAAATATTGTAATATATGCAACGAACAGTAGGTATTTCATTACAGTTATTAACAAAAATGGTTCAAAGATGTTCATCTTTTCCTAACCTATACAACAACACATATCTATATACATTCAAAGTGTTATCAGTACCACGCTCACCAATACCAGAAGTCACAATTCAGTTACCATCGCTCTCAGAAGGGGGCCCAGAGGGGGCCCAATAAAATGAGAGTCTCACTTCAATGATGACCCTGTTGTGGAGTCTGGAGTCAGCCAGGCATTCTCAGTGAGGGTCCAGTCTGTCTAGGAGATGTCATACAAAAGGATTTGTGCGTGGGAAGTTCTCAGAAAGACGGCTCCATTTGGGGCAAAAAATAAGAGACATAAGGGGGCATAGGACATCACCACCTGGAGCAGGCAATGGGTGCTTTTAATTTCCATTTTTCACCTGGGACAGATAATAGATGATGATGGTTTCTATTTTCTCAGACCAATTTTTATTTTTCCAGACTGCTTTCCTTTTTTTCCAGGTAGAACAGACAATAGCAGTTACCAATTCCTGCCTTCTCAGGATGTTTCCCCCCTTTTACAGTTTTTTTTCAGCTTTGCAGATGATAAGTTGCTCTTACAGTTGCTTGGCTTTGTGCTTACTGATGGTATCTCAGGATGTCTCCAGTTTCTTGGTACTCAGCTGCACTCCAAAGATGTCAGCTGCATTTCTCAAGGATGCTCCTGGTTCTCAAGGTGACAGGCATTTTCTCTGTCAGTATTCCATCTGTCATCTTCTTCTGTTCTGTATTTTTCCCTTTATAACCAGGTAGCCTTTATGGCTGCTTCCACCAGTTGCTGAGTTCTGCTTAGTCTTTAATAAATTGACAATGCTTGGCTCAGGAAAATGGTATTTTGCAGGTGTTACAGGATGACTGAAAAATAGGTGTTCTAAAGATGTAAAAATGTCATCTCTTCAGCATACAACTGTTTTTACATCCACTTTTTGTTTTCTTTCTGATTCCCACCTTACTTTTTTTCTTTTTCCTTTTTTTTTTTTTTAAACAACAGGCTGTATGAGATTTCCTGAAGCTACTCAAATGTCCCCTGGTACAAAGAGCCAGTAACTCATGTACTTGCTCTGTAAAGCAAGGAATTCAATCTCTGTACTGTAATACTGGATTGCTTGTGGATATATATGAAGGAGCCTAAAGCAATTGTCTGATTGCATTTTGAAAAATATTTTTTTCATGGTATGTTGTTATGTCAGTTTTGATTCTTCAGTTTCTGTGATTTTCATGTTTAGGCCAGACTTACAGAGGCTGAAGTCTGCTTATTTGATGTAAAGACAATTATTCCAGTGACAACACAAAAGGGTCAATGAGAATGTTGTATTTTTTCTGATGTTGACCAAGCCTGCTGGGCTTTGAAGAGGAAGTGTGTGTGGAGGGAGGAAGTCTGGCTCTCCTTTGCAAAGCAGCCCCATTTCTTACGCCTTGCAGCCTTCCTGGCACCCCTAAGGGTTGATTTACAGACCCAGTGGAGGAAGATCGTCCTCCAATGCTCTGTATGGTTGTGAGCTACTAATTTTACTGACTGTAAAAGCACCAGATATAGTCGCACAATTTTTTCTTTTTTTAATTTCTTCTGCAGGAAAGAATATTCACTTGTATACTCAATGCCAGCGCTTTTTGAACCATCTGTGCAAGTATGCAAAAGGCTCCTTAGTGCAGCGGAGGCTTAGAGAGATAAGCCCTCTTCTCGTCCTGTCAGGAGGTACCTCCCACCATCTTAGTGAAAGCAGGGGGAAAAGGATGAAAGCAGCAACTGTCCCTGTTTGCTTTCTCTGCACGCCAGCAGCTGGTCCAGTGCCCTTGACCTTCTTGTACACAAGACTTCCTTCTCTGTTGAGCGAACAGGATGCAGCTGGTCCTATGCAAACACAAAGGTATCAAAGCAAACAGCTCCCGCTCGAGAAACCTAGCAGCAGCACCTATTGCCTACTCACTGGCTGCAAACTCCAGAAACGCGATGAAGTGGAGGTACAGACCAAAAAAGCAGGATTATCACAGATGGCTGAGGCTAAAATGGTATTTTCTTGCTGAGCCAGTTCTTGCCTTTCATAACATTGATGAGCTAATAGGCTTAATGCTGACGAAATCATAGGCTGAGTGTGCTGTAATGCTATCTAAAGATGACTGAAGCTTCAAAATGTAGCCTGCTATGTAAATGTTGATCTGGTTACCTTCAGATCCTTTCCACAGTACCTGCACTCAGTTGGTCAAACAAAAGCCATGTGAAGCTGTCATCAGCCAGGACAGCTAACTGACTGCCAGACATCCAGAGGTATTTTGGATACCTCTGAAAAGCACCCCCGCATCACTGCCAAATGGTCCTTCTGCCACTCGGTGCTGGCGGCAGGGAAGCCCTGACTGGAGGCACGAGAGTACTGCAGCGGGCAGGGGGGTTCCTCCTGTTGCAGGGGACTGGTGCAGCCTCCTCTCACCCTGCTCTCCCTCCTCCTCTCACCTAGCTTGCTCACAACTTAACCAGCTGCTTTGAAGTTTTTCACGTAATATCTATTCCAAAGGAAGGAGGTATGGGAGATGTACTAGTTTGGTTACCAAACCCTTCACTATATTGTGTTGGGCTTTTCTGAAAATACCCTTTTTCCCCACCTCCCATCTGAAACGGGTAAAAAAACTTGATCTGTTTCAGCTCAAGGAAGTGTCTGCCAACACTGAAAAAGAGGGTAATATTCACCTTCAAGGCATCTGAGACAGATTTTTTTCTTGTTCTGCAGTAATTGGGAGGAGTTTTGAAAGCCACAATGAGGTGAGTGCTCTTTCTTGGCCAGCATTGTCAGTTATACTTGCATACAATAGCTACTACCATGTCCAGGTAAAGTTTCTGCCTCAGCAAATGATTTCTGAGTAGCTTTTTGTTAGCTTCTCTGCCCCATCAGTAACAGTGTTGGGAAATGTAATAGTGCAAAAGGTTAGAATGACCTTTCTTTCTTTCACTGAAGTATGTTAACCTTCATCAAGGCAGACAAATACTATTATTTTTTTCCTTGGTCAAAACTATAGATCTGCTATAGCTCCTTGTGTTAGTAGATCAATTTCTTGTCAGATGTACATGAATACATAAATAAAGATAACATCAGTGATTTTACTGTTGGTTGTTGCAGATACAATATTACTTTAATTTCAATTCTTGTAATTTAGCAACATTTCTGCCTACTGCATCCCCTGTTTAATTCTCCTGTTTTCTCAGCTGTTACCAAAATGGCAGCATTACACTGATGGCTTCTCAGTCGCTGGGAGTCTGTTTTCTCTGAGTTGATGTTACACAACAAGCCTCATCTCCATGAAATGAAAAGATGCTATTTATGAATCTTAATTAATGAGTCTTTCTTATACTCTTAGTTAATGCAAAACCTGGGAAATTTACCTTAACAAAGTTAACCCTTGTAATGCCTGTGTGGGGTTTACCTCCACTGGGTATTTCAAGACAGCACCCTCTACTCTGCTCTCACAAGACCCCACCTGGAGTACTGCACCCAGCTCTGGGGCCACCAGTACAAGACAGACATGGAGCTGTTGAAGCAAATCCAGAGGAGGCCACAAAGGTGATGAGAGGGCTGGAGCACCTCTCCTGTGAGGACAGGCTGAGAGAGTTGGGGTTGTTCAACCTGGAGAAGAGAAAGCTCCAGGGGGGTCTTATTGCGGCCTTCCAGTATATAAAGGGAGAGGGACTGTTTATCAGGGAGTGTGGTGATAGGACAAGGAGTAATGGCTTTAAAATAAAAGAGGGTAGATTTAGATTAAAGGAAAAAATTCTTCTCTATAAGAATGATGAGGCACTGGGACAGGTTGCCCAGAGAAGCTGTGGATGCCCCATCCCTGGAAGTGTTCAAGGCCAGGTTGGATGGGGCTTTGGGCAACCTGGTCTAGTGGAGGGTGTCCCTGCCCATGGCAGGGGGGTTGGAACTAGATGATCTTTGAGGTCTCTTCCAACCCAAACCATTTTGTGGTTCTGTGATTCTATGTTCTGTGTCTTCAGCAGGATTTTGTACTGGATTGCCTACCACAGGGTAAAAACATACTAAGATATGCAGAAGTGATAGCACAAACTTTGTGGAGTTTTTCAACCATGGTGAGCTGATACAACTGAAGATCATGCCATCTGCTCATCGAAACACAGCCCATCTGTTGCTGTGTAATTATTCTCATCCTTTGTTTTGTACAGCAACCATAACAATAGGCTCTGCAAGTGTTGTCATAATACAGGTTATCATGTTTGTATTTTGATCTAGTAATTTTGGATATGTCTTGTCTGTTCTTGTATCAAATTGACCAAATTCCAAACCTGTATATGATGTGTGATGTTTATAACTTTGATCTTCCATGCACTTCCTCTTTGTAAAACAAATTTTTATTAGTTATGGTTTCAGATTATTCCCTACAGTCAAGATCATACGTATTCTTTAGGTATATACTTTTAATAATGATAACATAATTTTCTGCTGTTACTGTGGTTTTGCCTGCTACTATTTTTTTCCTTTTTTTTGTTAATCCATCTATTTATTATTGACCTCCCTAGATGCTTAATATTTCTTTATTTTGTTCTATGGAATTCTATTCTCTTTTAGGTAAGTTCAAACACTTTTGATGTAGAAATGTTTAATTCTGGCTGGATCCTCAGAAGAAATTACTTCTCTTGATACCTGAATCAAAGTATTAATAAAATAATGGCTCCAATAGCACATGATTTCCACAAGGTCCATTGTTGCTGTTGATTAATAGGAGAGCATTACTACATTTTCTCACATTCATATGTTTAAGTCCTTTGGGATGTATGTATGCCATAATATTATGTTACTGAATCAGGAAAACAAATAAGATTACAGGTTTTAGCCCAAGAAATCTTTTGCTTAGTTTAACGTTGTTGTTTCTATGCCTTTAAGTTTTAGTTGCTGTATTCAGCAGATATTTTACCTTTTACATCACCGATTAAATTAAGAGGCAAATTAATTGAAGGGCTCTGACTGCTCTTGATTGTCAGCAATTTTGATACTTATTAAGTGGTTTAAAGTATATTTAATTAAAGATTTATTGCTTCACATCCAAGAGTAAAACATTTATCATTTAAGTCTTCTTAAATTTATTTAAGTATTATCACTTTTTCTGTAGTTTAAGAAGAGTATTAAAGGCTGTATGCATAATTTCCTCATTCTGAAAGAATGACTAACCACTAATTGCACTGAATAGTCTCCCTCTTGCCAATATTTTAGAATTAGAAAAATTAATTGGCCCTCACAAAGTGTTATGCCTTTGCTTGTTCCTAATAAAAATATTATGTTGCTGCTCCCTATCTATTGCAAAGGTTAAGAGAGGCTGTGGATCAGAGCAGGGATCAGTTAGTAAATGCTACAAATGCATCTGGAGTTTAGGCACTGAGTTGCACGCTGCTCTGAACCATTTTTTCTCAGTTCTTTCTTCCCTAAATTAAAAACTTATCCTAGAACAGCAATAGTCAGCCTTTTTCTTATCTTTAAAAATAGTCCAGAAGGTGTAGCCACATAAGCAAAACCAACCATAATCCAGGAGGTCACGTAAACTGGTGTTTCTTGTGGTGAAGCATGAGTTTATGGTGCTTTTCCCTTCTCCAAAGTCCTTAGGAAAGTTAAACTATCATCCCCTGCCTTAACCTTCCCCACAAATCCTTTGGCTGTACCTACCGGGGACAGGGAGGAGGCATCAGCGATGAAAACAAACCCCGTGACATTTCTTTGAAGGATCTTGGTGAGGAAGAAGAGACCATGCAGCTAGTCAGCATGACTGCACCAGCCCCATTGGAAAACCAGCAGGAAAATCCTGGCAGTTGTGGGTATTTTCCACTTTTTTATAAAACTAGTTATTTGGGAATAGAAAGAAGAGATCACAGGCCCAATATGAGTAAAAAAAAAGTATCAGTGACTTCTGCCTTGTTTTTGAAGCTGAGTTATTATAAAAGTGGGATATGTAGAGAGTAATCAGGATGCAAGGGTTTGGACATCGTTCCCAAAACAGGCCAGCCTCTTTCGGCTGTAGTAAAGGAATTTGGGATTTGATGTTTAAAGAAGCGAAACCAGAACTGGAGATTTCTGCACCTGATTTGTGTGGAAATGAATTAAAATCCTGAGGTTTATTTGCTTGTTTATTAAGGTCACCTAGGCCTCCTGTTGAATCAATGGAAAACCACACCTCAGGCCTCCCCATTCCTGGGAGGAGGAGGAGCTGGTCAAGGATCTGACTCTCCAGCATCCTATTCAGGGGAGGTTCAGACTGGACATGAGGAAACATTTCTTTACCAAGAGGGTGGTCAAACACCGGAACAGGCTTCCTAGAGAGGCGGTCGATGCCCCAAGCCTGTCAGGGTTTAAGAGGCATTTGGACAATGCCCTTAACAACAGGCTTTAACTTTTTGTGAGCCCCGAAGTGGTCAGGCAGTTGGACTAGATGATTGCTGTAGGTCCCTTCCAGCTGAAATAATCGAGTCTATTCTATTTCAGGGTAGGGATCCACAAATTTATCTTCCACTGCCCTGTATCACACCGAGCCCCACTCGCCATGTTTGCAGGGTGGAAGACAGAGGTGGGAAGGGCAATGTCCGGACACGCTCTTCCTTCCTCAGCGCTTGGCTGGCTGGAGCACGCAGGCAGACACGTTAGGCTAAGCAATAATGGCGTCAGTGCAGTTTTCTTTGCTGGGCAGGTAGGGCTGCAGGGGGAGTGCTGCTGCTGTTTGCCTGTGTGAGAACCTGTTTTTTCAGTTGTTTGTTGTTTTTTTTTTCAAAGGTTGCATTGGGCGCAGGTGCTCAGGCACTGTCAGGGGGCTGCAGGGGCCTCTGTGAGGAACAGCCGGGGCTGCCCCAAGCCAGTCACAACCAGTTGCAGCAGACTCACTACAGAGCGTGGCTGAGCCCCGCAGCCGAGGTGGTGACTCCTCAGAGAAAGCACACGTAAGGCAGAGCAGAAAATGCTGGGCAAGCAGAAGAGGAGGAATAAAAGGAGAGTGAGAAACAGCAGCGGGAACACCAAGGTCAGAGGAGGTGCTTCATGACAGAGCACAGGTGGCCTTAGCCCGCGAAGGGCCCGCCCCAGAGCAGAGACAGGAGAGGGAGGGCAGGGCCAAGAGGCACATTTGTGTGCCGACCATAACCCTCTCTTGATGCTCCTCACCTTGCTGAAGGGACAGAGCGGGACCTGTGGCCAAAACAAGGGAGAAGGAAAGGAGGTGGGGGTGACATTGAACCAGGGAAAGAGAGGAAAGGCATTTCCCCTAAGTATTTAAATGTTCATCATCTTGCTTCCCAATACAGGGAATCAGTAATTAAATATATATATTACTTAGCCATAAATTAATTTACCCAAATGAAGTCTGTTTTGCCCATGAAGGTAGGTGGAAAGCAATCTCCCTGTCTTTAGCTCAAGCCATGAGCTTTCTTGCCTCTGTTTCTCCCCTTTCTTCCTCGCATCTCCCTGGGGAAGGGGGGACTGAGCAAGCGACTGGTTGGGAGCTTGGCTCCATAAAAGTCCAGAAAACACAAGTTGTTTGTCTTTGGTCTTAAGCTTGAAGTTTACAAACAACAACAAAGAAATAAAGGAATTTAAGCTGGCTGTCTCTGTGTTCACAGATGTCATTGATGTGGGTTGTCTGTGCTTCCTCTCCATGCTGGTGCACTGAACTTCACATCAGAAACTTAGGAGACTTTCCCTTTTGAATCAGCTCAGTATTTTGTGCATCTATAAACCAACAGCTTCTATGAGTGATTATACAGTTCCTCAAGTAAGAAAGCCTGTTTGATCTTTTGCAAAGTCAGTGAGACCAAGAGCTGCTCAGGCTTTGCACAGCAGTTTAAGAGCATTGTCTCTAGAAGCTCACTGGAAAGACAATACTTTTTAATCTGTGACTCACATCCACATTAATAAACACAAAGGTATGCATCATCCCAAGTGAATGACTTCTATGGAGCTGCCTATATCCTTTTCTTGTCAAATAGAAGGTATATCATTCTTAAATCTGTCAAATATTACTTTAATTCTTACTGAAGAAACCCTTATTCTGTGAGAATCTAATAATTCTTTCGGCAGCTCCTTTATTGTCTTGCCTGAAGGAGTACATACGTACCATGTAATACAAAACACTCTAAAAAAGATATAGTTGTAAAGAAACAAAGCAGGCACAATAGAAGTATACTTAAAATAAAAAAGCAGCATTTATTATGAGATTATAATACAAGCCAAAATAAAAGTATCTTTTAAACTACTATGTTTATGAATCATATTTACAGGTTTTTCCTCCCATTTTAAAACTAGAATTTGTTTTTGTATTTATTGTTAAATATAAATATTTAAAAACATGACTCAAGAACAGACAGGTAGAATGAGGAAAAGGGAACCCTGTCTTGAAATGAAGCCATTCCAGCAGAAGTCAAGAGCAGAGAATGTGTTAGGGTTGAAAATGTAAGTACACCGTACTTAAACTGAGAGGGTAAAATTTTGTAAAAGGAAGAATAAATCACCTAAAAACTAACAATGGAAGCCTGTTTTCTTTTTTATAATATCACATCAAAATTACACAGAAGACCCCAGTGATCACTAGGGAACCTGCCACAGTCTAGTTTTTCCAATCCGATTAAGTCCATACTGCGTGGAATAATATGTCCTCCTTCTGCTGCAGGCCGAAAGTAAACGCGGTCAAATCTCATCTTGCACTTGTACCCTGCATCCAGGTTGGTATTGGAGTGGGTGTCCCAAGTATAGCGGCAGTGTTGAGGTTTACCCAAAAACTCCCAGATATCCATTATGTTGTTAGGTAAGTTGCCTAGTTTAGTAACCTGAAGGTAGAAGGGGAGAAAAAAATCCACAAGATACTGAATTCACAAATTTTATCTTTAGAACCAGAACTGAGTTGTCACAACATCTCTTTTTTCTGCAAAACACAAGTTGTTAAAAAGATACTGGAGATGTTTCTAAATTGTGGTATTTCTCAGGATACTCTAAAGCATGACCAGTTCCTGTAGTACTTGCTAAATCCAAAACATCTTACAAAATAAACGTTCAGCCCTGAAATTTTGAGGTATGGGAGTCAGTGTTCTCCGAAACAATGTCGTTCCAGTTCGCTGCAATGGAATTTCACGATAGGGAAAGATGGAACACTTACCATAATCCATAAATTCCCCTTTTAATATCAGCAGCCAAAAATTACTTCTAATTTCAAATGTCTCAATGATGGGGGATTAATTTTAAACTCCTGAGATCTATTTCTCCAGAGCTCCCTCTTCTTTCATTGATTCTACAAGCATTAACTCTCTGAGAATGGGAGAGCTGCGCAAGTAAAGATCAGGTTCTCAAAATGAGAAGATACTTTTGAAGTCAAAACTTCACGGACTATCCCTGCATCTTCTCAGATATAAATATTGCCAACAGAGCATTTTGTTACTGGGGGCGGGGCGGGGGGGAATCACCTCAGCTATAACAATGCCTCAGCACAGCAAAGCAGCAGCTTCTACCTAGCCATGCTTCCACTTCTTAGAGTAAATGTTGCATATCTCTGTTCTGCCTAAGCAGGTCATTTCTCATACAGACAACAGAAAAGCCGGATAAGATTTTGTCAGAATATCCTCTCAAAGTAACAAGGTCGCTTATTTCTATTTACCTCACTGTCTCTGAGGTTTGTATCCCCTCCAAATATAACGGCGGTGGACTCAGACTCCTCCTGCATTTTGTTTAACACTATTTGCAGCTGCTTCAAACGCTCCTTAGAGTGACTTTTAGTGCTCTCCAGATGAGAGGTCATAAGACAAAGTTCATTACCAGATACGCTCACCTGTGCATGAAACAGAGGGGCAACGTTACCATCCACACTGCAATAAGAAGTTCAAAGACAAAAATCTAATCCCAAGTAAATTACTGAATGACAGAGCTCTGGTTAATGCTAGTTTTACATTGAAAAGTGGCTTACAGGAGGATAACGGGCTTTTAGTTTTGTTTTCAGAGGATATGAAACTTGAAAATGAAGTACAGCCAGTAACTTACATAAAAGATTTAAGGTTATTAGTATCAAATGCTTTGTATGTTTGTATGTTTGGAGTTTTTCTGCGGTTTGAGACCGTCATAGAGTAAAGCCGGTCCAACCTTTCCTGGGATTTTTTGCTTTGAAGGCAGAAACACAGCTGTTTAGTACATACTGACTCACATGCACAACCAAAAGGTTCCTCATCATGGAGGTTGTTGGAAAAGGTATTGTCTCATGCTTCAGCAGCTTCACTCTTGATTTCTTCAACATTATGGCAGTGAAATAGCCATCCGTGTTACCTAAAGAGGAACAGGGAAAGAAACGGTTGAGGATATCTTCTGCCGTGTCATAAAACAGTTAAGGTTCCTAAAGAGACCTTTTTACCATGACCTGGGAGAATCAAATTAATTTGTAAGATGTACAAAGTCATTAGTTAAGTTTCATAACAGTGGTGTGAATTTTTCATTTATTTTAAAATGTAAATATTTAAGAAATTACTTATGGCACTTTTTTTGCTACCCTTGCTATCATATTTCAAAATGCAGAAAAAATACAGATGAAGCCACCAGGCAAGCAAGCTTTTCACATGCATAACCTGCAACAAACTATATCCTGATATCAAAGCACATGAAGTAATTTAAGTGCTTCCTTCTTGACTTTACTCTTTTCATTCCTACAAATTGTCAGAGATTTTGGCAAGGGAGACAGAATAAAACCAAACTTACTTTTTACAGGTTCTGTCTTCAGAAAATGATTATTTCTTACCTGGAATAATAGTGTAACTGCCTGCTTTCATCTGTAGAAGACATAGATGTGGTGGGATGACCTCTTGTAAAAAAACAACATCTGGACTGTATCTGAAATTGGCAAGACAATAATTTAAATTAACTAAATTTAAATTAACTGAAAGGTAGTACTGTTACACTCTGAGGCCAAATGGAACAGGGTCAGGGATTTCAGGTGCATTTGGTCCTCATCTTCGTAGACATTGTAAGAGTATGTTTTTAAAAAAAGAAAAATCTCTCTCCATCGTGTTTAGTAGCACGTAGACACATCACCATTTTTAAAAGGGAGGAAACATTATTACGGACATGGAACTGACATGGTAATAAAAAGCATGACTTGCAAACATTTGCAGAGGTTTCATATACTACATACACAAGGAATTCAACTTTGGAACATGTTCTGCAGCATCTAAGTTCTCCAGGAGAGAACTCAGGTAACTGAGACTTTTAAGTGTCTAAAACAAGAAGCTTGTTTTCTCCTTTATAGCTGGGTGCATGACAATACAAATATGAAGCTGTACTTACAACGCCAGGTAAGAACAGATTCCTCTAGCTCGTTCTTTTAGATTTCCTAGATCCAGCCCATCAATGTTCCACGTTATCAGTGAGAAGCTGCTGTCATCTTCTTGTTGCTTTGAGTCTGCACTATTGACACCAGCATTACTAGTAGTTGCATCTGCTGTGAGGTCAATACTAAAGAGAGAGTTTACTGGTTAGTCAGCATGCATAATACTATTCTTCCTGCAATTACCTCCCTCATCTTCTAAAGGAAAGGGTTTAGACTCATCAGAACTTACAGATGGCCATCTAAAAACTTTCCAACAAAAAAGTTAACATGTATTGATCTCAAGGTAATTTAAAAGTGCAGTAACTAAAACATACAGACCTAAGTCCTACAAAGCCTTAGTACACAGGTGAAGTAAGTGGTTTTTCCTCTTCCTTATAGACACAAGGTAACATTTGCCACTCTGATTTAAGTTAACCAGAGGGCAATGAATGTAATCCAAAGCACTTAAGTAATTCAACTCTTTCCCCATGCTAGAAGCAGGATGTGTGTATTAGCTTTTCAAACACTTTCCAGTATATTAGAAACAAAGAACTGCAGACAGGATTTGCTTTTATGTGCCCAACCTTGTAGTACAGCTGAGATTCTTCCAATTGCCAAAGCCCCTGGGGAGGTATATGTGCAAACTCACTCGGTGACAAATTGGTAGTCCTTTTCTTTGGGAATACTCACCTCAAATACACAGACCCCGTCTACCCTGTTGATTTAATAAAGGCTAAACACTGTCAAAGTTTGAGTGCCCAGTAACTGTTTGGGGACTGCGTTGCTAAAGAGAACCAGATTCTACCTGCTAACGTGATTGTACTGGGTTTGGCTGGGATAGAGTTAATTTTCTTTATAGCAGCTCATAGCGTGCTGTGTCTTAGACTTGTGACCAAACCAGTGTTGGTATCACAGGGATGTGTCATGTGTGGCTGAGCAGTGCTTACACAGCGTCAAGGCCGCCTTTGCTTCTCCTCCTGCCCTGCCAGAAGTAGACTGGGGATGAGCAGGACATTGGGAGAGGACACAGCCAGGACAGCTGACCCAAATTCACCAAAGGGACATCCCATACTATATGACATCATGCTCAGCAATAAAAACTGGGGAAAGGAGGAGGAAGGGGGAACGTTCAGAGAGATGGCATTTGTCTTCCCAAGTAACCATTACATGCGATGGAGCCCTGCTTTCTTGGAGGTGGCTGAACACCTGCCTGCCCATGGGAAGTGGGGAATTAATTCCTTGTTTTGCTTTGCTTGTGTACGCAGCTTTTGCTTTACCTATTAAACTGGTTTTATTTCAGCCTATGAGTTTTAACACTTTTCCCCCTCCAATTCTCTCCCCATCCCACTGGGGTGAAGTGACTAAGTGGCTGCATGGGACTGAGCTGCCCACTAGGTTTAGACCACAGCAGTGGTCCAACATAAATTCTTTGAGTAAAGAGAAAGTCTGTAAAAAAATACATTAAACAGCATAGCTAAGACTAGACAAATTGTGCTCCAGCAAAGTTAGGATACTAGAGTTTTGTTTTTAAACATAGAATTTGTAGACCCACTTAAAAATAAGGTCTTGAACCAAAACAAATCTATTCTCCAGAACTTAGTACTGGTTTTGTACTTGGTGCTGCACAAACAACATAAGATTCCTCTACCATGCACATGTAATCTAAACTGAACAGAAAAAGAAAAGCAGACAAAGGAGAGGAAGCTAAAGGATATTTAAGCAGGCGAATAACATGGTATATGCCTCCAATATTTCCATGGTAACTTTTTATATTTATACTGTAACCTGAAGAACTAGGAGATGAAGTCTGAAAGTCTGTGTGGTCTGCAGTGATTTTCTCCTGACTGGCACGTCTCCAAACAGTCCTCCCTCCCAACACATCCTGCATACAACAGCTCAAGACAGAAGGCACAGTGCAAAGACAGAGAGAAGCTGGAAAAGAAAATGGTGCTGCCAGTTTGATACAGATGTATTCTGACGCATCATGGACTACCTAGAGACCAACGCTAATGTTCAGTAGGCTTGCATTTTTTCCACACATGCAGTTAGTTATATCAAGCAAAACCAGGTATGCTGTTATCAAATACAGCTTATTCGTAACTATAAAGATCATAAGGGCTGTTCTATATAATATACAAGTCTGTAATAAATAAATCTACAGGAAAAAGCTTTCCTCAGGACTGTGAATGGCAGGGATCTGCAAAAGCTCAATTCCACACACAGTTCAACACTGTTGGTATGCCCTACGGGTATGCTGTGAGATAGTCAATGTGTGTAAGACACAGGATCTTAGACCCTGACTTTCACAGGTACATCTAGGAAGGTGTGCATGCACATGTCAATTTTATTTCCAGAACTATAAATATGCATACTCCTAGTATGTGATACACATGTACAGTTTACACATATACAAATGGGCGTGTGTACAGTACCATCTGTATATGTATTACTGGACAAGACAAGACCATGACAAGAAAAGTACCTCGTCCCCTCTCCGAAAGGCTCACTATCTACTAGCCCAGAGGAAGGTGGGTGAAGCATCCACAGAGGGAAAGTGCAGCCTGCAATTCTGACAGCATCTCAAGAGGAGCTGGCTATTCCCCTCGGAGGGGGCAGCCTTAGGAAACAGCGAGAGCGAGTGCGGAAACTTAAGGAAGTGTGCGGGACAGAAACCACAGAGGTGCGAAGACAGGCGGAGAGAGGAGCGCTGCTCCCCAGGAGAGCCTTTCCCGGGGGTGGGGGCCCCCGCACCTCCCAGCGGAGGGGAACCGCCTGCAGCCGGGAAGGTACCGCTGCCCTCGCCCCCACCCCGCCGAGCCGAGCGCCCCCGATCCGCCTCCTCCTGTCACGCACCGCCCCCGGGGTCACCTACCAGCTCCCGGGCCCCGCGCAGACCGGCAGCATCCCGCTTGTCGCCTCCTCCCCCTCCTTCTTCTTCTCCAGCGGCGGCTCGAAATAGGCGTTCAGCGCCCTCTGAAACACAGAGGCGGATGGCAGGGAAGGGGCCGCCGCCGGGACAGCCCCGCGGCCCCGCTGCCGCCCCCGGGCGTACCTGCATGTGCCAGTCGTTGTCGGCCAAGAAGGTGCGCGCCACCGCCGCGTCGCTGCTGGTGATGGTGGCGAACTCGGAGCACAGCACCCTCCTCCGCTTGGCAACGTGCAACGCCTCCGCTTCCTCCTCTTTTCCTTCTTCTTCTTCCTCCTCCTCCTTCGGAGGAGCCGGCTCTTCCGCCTGTGGGCATCGGTCTGCCTCGCCCTCCTCCCGCTGCCTCACCGCCGCCTCCATGACTCCCCAGCGCCGGGGCGCTGCGGACGGAAGCCGGGGGGAAGCTCCGCCCGCCGGGTTGCTGTTCCGGGGCGCGGGCGGGTGTCCGTCGGAGGGGTGGGCAGCATGGGGTTCACGGTGGAGAGCCTGAGGGAGGCCATGAAGTACATGGTGGAGTCGCAGGGCTTCGACCGGGTGCTCCGCAAGGTACGGGCGGGCCGCAGGGAGAGGGCGGCGGGTCCCCCAGGAGAAGCACGCGGGAGGGCGTCCCGCCGGCGGCCGGCCGTTAACGGTAGCTTCTGACTGGAGAGACAGCGGCTAGCCCGAGGTGGGGCTACTCGTTTAAAAGCCGGTTTTTCCTCCTCCCGGAATAAAAGGCTGAACCGGAGTGAGGAGCGTTTCCTTGGAGACTCGGCCGAGGTCTGGGGAAGCCGTGCTGTCCTGCCGGGGCAGTTCCCGCCTCGGGCGGGCAGCGGCCGGAGCTGGAGAAGGCCGAGGCCTGCGGTGGGTTAGCCGAACCCCCAGGGCGGTTGGCACGGCTGTGGGCACGCCAGGAGCCCGGGGGTGCAGGCCTGCCGTTGTTTGCCCAGGATTGAAGATCTCCGAACCGAGGATGTGTGGCCGTGATTGTAACACGCTGTAGAAAACACAATTGTTACTCAATAAGCCTTTTTAGTACTAGACCTGCCTTCCATCACCTTTCTGAATACAAGGATTGTGCTGAATAATCTTCCCTGAGTTACTTAGTAACTAGTATTCTTCCCTTTGTAGTACCTGCGACTAAGCTAACTTTGGGGACTCTGAAATTATGAAATAAATTACTACTCTTCTCTGTTTAAAAATAAAAAAGCAGCTTGTTACAGCATCTCACACCTCACCTTGAAGTCAGACCGAAAGCACAAGCAGCTCAGTGCTCTGAGTTTCTACACAAGGCCTAGTATAAAGAAATGTATTTGGTACAGCTCCAACATAATGCTATGTTATGATCAAAAAAGTTGAAATGATGTTACTGTGTTGTCTTAAATTTAGTAGTGTGCAGCTGAGAGTTGATGTGTTCTTGAGGTCCTGTGAAGCAGTTTCAGGTTCTCACTAAATTTTGCAATGCTAGAGTTCTCCATTTAATTTCTATTTATTTGTGTAACTGTGACATGAAGTGATGCCATAAATATATTTAAGAAAATGAGCCATGTTTTGCATTTTAGAGGAGCAAATGCAATACTGGACGCAGTGCTTTCATGGACAGCTCCATGATCCGATACATTTAATAGAAAGCAATTATTTGCAAAGCAACTGTTATTGTCTTGTTTCCCCAAAACATTTTGGTCTTTTATGTAAAAAGTATAAAGCTTCAAGTTTAAGAAGCTCATTTATTTATAAAGAGTCCAATTAGTTGTTAGTCAGCTCTTCACTGTTACAACTTTACTCTCCTTTACCTTAAAATCCTACTAAGTGAAGACCAAATGCAGTATTTCAACTCATAAAGGTAACTGGATTGACAGGAGCCTTGGGAGACAGGTTTCCTACCTTGCTCTAGAATACTTTTTTACTTTTTCTGCAATCTCCTTCTAGAATTATGATGCTATGGACGTAATAATAATAACAATTAAAATACAGTATTGTTTGAATTTTAAGTGTCTGCTGTTTTTCTGGGAGATACCTGAAGTCTTTCTTACTGTAACTAAATACAACTCAAGATTTCTTCTGTTCTGGAGAAGACTAACTTTAGTCTAACTTTTACTTGCAGCCTCAGACTTAGTTTCTGATTTAATGCCAATGTGGTATCTACATAGGGCTTAACGACTGTGGGTTTTAAAACCCTTTCTTCAAAGTAGTAGTGCATTGCAGTAGAGGCTGGAAGCTGAAGCAGTATACTGTTCACCGAGACAGACGTGTGGGAGGACAAGCACAGAAGGGCTGTGAGAAGTACAAACCAGCAGCTCTCGCTAAGTCCTGGAAGTGTTCAAATACTGAACTATTTTTGTCAAGGAGAGCAGGCAGCTAGCGCCAGATCAGAGCAATGACTAATGAAACCAGATGCCTTCCTTGCCTCGCTGATGGATCTGAGCACTCCCTGACAGTCGTGGAAGCCATCTGCTCCCAGCGTCAAGTGTCAGTGAAGTCCTCATTAGAAATTCTGTCAGAATCTTAGGTATCCAGTCAGTGCAGCGCAGCATGCCTGGTTTAGGACTCGGGATTTTCATTGATCAAGGTGCTATTTCTATATTAGGACGCTGCCTCAGTGATTTCCTCTCTGCTTAATTCCAGCTTTTTTCCATTCGTAGATGGACTGTGCAGTACATCATTTGTCTTAGAATCATTTCTCTGCAAAATTTGGATAAACTATGGCCTATCAGAAAAGGACATTGGCTGAAACTGAGCTCTTACACTGCATTATAAATAAGGAATAGCGAAACTGGAAACTTTTTAGCCTTAATTCCTTTTAAGATTAAAAATATTTAAATCAACTCAGCTGACACGGCATGGAAACATCTAAGTTAAAAACAACTTCGTAAAAAAATTAGAAAATTTGTAGGAATTATAATAAATATGCCCACATTTTACCTGTCACAGTCTAAAGATACTTTACAGTCTTAGGTAGAGGTGTAAATAAATATGCTGAACTTACCCCAGTTTTGCATGTTTTCAGATTTTTAATATATTACAGATTTTTAATGTAGTGCTACTTACTGAAGAAACTTGAAAAAGAGATTTTAAAATACTGAATTGCAGTAACTTCTTGGTCTCAAAAATCCAGCTGCTTGCATTGGTTACAGGGGAAGCATAGTACCAGAGATGTGTCAGTTTTTCTATTTAACACCTATGATCTGGAGTAAATGTGTATATGGAAGTCATGATGCCGCAATACAGTGTGATACAGCCTTGGATACATCTATCCAGGAGTATGAATTTCAGTTCAGGGATGCCAAACTGATTAGCATTTCCAGGGCTTTTCAAAATGCTGATTTTTACTGAGGTTGCTCTAGTATAATGGTTAATGAATTACTGTCAGTCTCATTCCCATTTTGTGAGCTAACAAATACGCCTTCACAACTACGGTATGCACAGTCAGAGCAGTTTTGTTTTCCCTCTGATCTGGCTTTTCAGTCACAGATTCAAACAAAAGGAAAATTGAAGAATGTTGTCTTCAAAGCAATTCCTGATACCATAGCAAGTATTAAGTTTTGTTAAGCTGACAGTTTAAATGTTTATCTGCACTGGAAATACAAATTTTTCTAAGGCAACGATCTTTGGCTCAAAATTTATGGGAATACCTAATGTGACAGTTGAATTACTATATTGTCCATCTTTCAATTTGTCTCAGGAGTCCAGAATTAAACAAGCTTTACTTTCAGTTAGATTCAGGGCAGTATCAAGTGTTGGTACTATTGTCAGTAAGCTTTTTATTCCTTTTGTTATACAGATGAAACTTCTTTCCGCAACTCCTGGAAAAATTGTTTGTGAAATGAAAGTAGAAGAGGAGCATACAAACAGAGGTGGCACATTACATGGAGGTTTGACAGCCACGCTTGTGGATGTGGTGTCAACAGCAGCGTTGCTGTACACAGAAAGAGCAGTGCCTGGGGTCAGTGTGGACATGAACATCACGTAGGTATCATCCACCATGTTTACCAGAACATACTAACTTTTCTTCCCCTAGCACAGTATTGACTCCATGGTACGTAATTTCTATACTGTATTGCCCACTTAAAAAAAAAAAAAAAAAAAAGGTATTTTCTTTGGTTTCAGAAGTCTTGTTTTGATAAATTAAGGAGGGATTGTATTTGGGCATATTGCCATTTAGTTGTAAAATTCAAGTTGGACTTTCGTAAGCTTTTGTTACATGTGTTTAAGAGACCATACCCATTCATTCATAGAATGTAAAGGGATATTGATAACGTGGTAAATTTCAGTCTTACAAAATTGGCTTAACTTCTGTCTTCAGTTGTGAAGATATGTTAGAGTGCATCCTCAAACACCAAAATCTAGAGTAAGCAGCTTTCTATAAACCCTTTTTTAGTATTAGTCCATAAAATGTTAAAACAGGAAAAATGTTAAAACAGGAGATTGTTTAGCTCTGGTTTAGGCTTACACAGAGGGTGAATTACAGATTGAGTCAGAATTGCTCACTGGAGGATGATTCCTTTGCTCTGGGTCATTTAAAGATAGTTTTATATTAGAATAGTTCTTCCTGTAATGCAAATTTAAAGCACAGTGTCTTTTAAAAAAAAAGTTGTTCTGAAACCTTTGATCATGCTATTATAGCTTGTCAGCTTTGCTTCACTACTTTTAATTAAAAGATGACCACTGATTGGCACTAAAGTAATCCTACCTGGAATAACTAACACAGAGCATTAAAAATCTTGGAAAAGTAACCCCTCATCAAAACTGTCTTAAAACAAACAATCAAACAAAAGCTTCAGAAGTGTGTGGAGTGTTCTGTATCTTTACCAGGTTCCCTCCTTCCCCCCCCCCCCCCCCCCCCCCCCCCCCCCNNNCCCCCCCCCGCCCCAGCACCTTCTGATTTCTCCACTGGGCAGGACTGGAGCATCTGTTTAAGCTTTATACAGCCATTGTCATGACCAGGAAATTACTGGAAATAAAAAACATTAAATTCTCCTATGATTAGTTTTTTTTTCCCTACAATAGTATAACAAGAGGCCAACATCGGAATTATTTACACCATCAAGTATGCCTACCCAATTACATAAGGGCTAAAATCTTAAAGTGCTGTCTCTGGAGGTGATCCAAAATGGCTGAGTAGCATAACCTTTAGGAAATGTTATCTGAAGCAGTATTAATAGCTTTGTTTAACCCAGACTACTGCTTTCAGTGAACAAGTGATAAATGCTATAATGCAACTTTTTTCCTTTTTGGGAAGGAGCTTTTTAAAGAGTTGTCACAAGGAAGCTATTTCAGTAATGGAAAGAACAGAGGGGAACAGAGAAACTTTTTTTAAGAGGATCAGCAGCAGCCTCTGAGAATGAAAGAAGACTGAAACCTAGCCCCCTGCCAACTAATGGGGCTTATGCTGCATCAGCATTAAGCGTGACTGACATACTTTTGACGTGGTGTCATGTATAAAAATGGACTGGTTAATGACATTTATCTCAGTGAGATTTATGTCCAGCAATTACACATTCTCCTCTAACATTTTAATATTGTTCCCTTACCTCAGATCATGGTTGGATCATGTTCCTCCTAATTCTTTCCAGGCGTTTTGTGGAGGAATTTCTTCCTATTCCCTGCGGAGTATGTTTTAAAAGCACACCCTGCTACTCATGTAAATAAAAACAAAGAGTTATCTAATGAATGGAAACAGCATTAAGCCTGGGAAGTTTGAAGGCCTCCCAGATTTCCATTACTTGTTTCTGACCAGAGTATGGGAAGCAGTTAACCCATGCTTTGGTTCCGTACAGAAATGACCTTCGGGAGCCTTTGTAACAGAGACATTCTGCAGCTGAGCCAGCCAGACTGGTTTAGAGAGGCTGTAGGGAGCCAGCAGTGGCTGGAATCAGACTTGGAGCTAAACGTTTATCTGAGATCTTTGATACCCAATTGTTTCTGTTCCAAAATGGAACAGAACTTGGTTCCTCAGAACCAAGCCAATGGGTTTCTTTCCGTCCTCCATTTCCTCAGCAAACCCTTACAGCCAAATCACCACTGCAGTACTTAGAGGAACTCAAGGACTTTAAAAAGTGGGGATTTGCAAGCAGGCAGTTGGAGGGAGATGTGTCTTTATTACTCACTGTTGCTAATTCCCTTCATAATAATCTAAAATGCAGGGATATTCTTGGATTTGTGCTCTGTACAGCCTCTAACCTGTTAATTTTGTTCTTCATTGAAGATACACTTCTGCTGCTAAGATTGGAGAAGAGATACTGATTACAGCTCAGATTTTGAAGCAAGGAAGAAATATTGCATTTGCCAGCGTGGATTTAACAAATAAGGCGACAGGAAAGTTAATTGCACAAGGTAGACATACAAAGTATCTAGGAAATTAATATAAGGAAGTAATCTAAAAAATAATGTTGGGTTTAAGAGTGCCATATAGAATCATTTTTCATTTATGCAATAAGACATCTGCACGAAGTTGTGATAGTCTAAAGTGATTTACTCTCACTTCCATAATAAACAAACAAATTTCTTAATTACCACCAGAATTGCTACAAGCCTAAAATTAGTGTCTATTTTGGGAATGAACAACAGAGCATAATAGCATGTGGATGCATCTGGCTTTTTTTGGTCAGGATAGCAGAAGGGAAGAGCCTTTGGACTAGCCATATGGTTTACCAGCATGATAGTGTTTTAAGAGATCTTTGTTTTCTTTGCCCGTGGTGTCATCGTGTGAGAAAGCAACCGTGTCTTCAGGCCCACCACAGTCACATTTGAACACCACTATATACACTTAAAATCTAAACTACTTGATCTGTAGGACAGTAGTACAGAGGTTCCTATAACAGTGTGAAAAGAGTTTGAAAGTGTAAAGCAGGCCAATACAGAATGTAATTTACTGATGCTATAACAAATTCAAAAGTATTCAATAAAGCTTTCTGAAACTATGTTTTAAAGATTATTTAATAGTTTTGTAATCTCTTCGCACTCAGTAAAAGCTTGCCAGCATGGAGTGGTCGAGAGGGGGTGTGGTGTCCCTTGTATACAATTCACCTGAGATTTCATCATCATCTCCCTGTGATTCCTGAATGTGAAAATGCAGTTAAATCATCAGGGCTTTTCACCTGTACCTACCTGAAGTTCTGGCTGTATTTGTTTTAAAATCATCAGCTGAGAGCTAGAGATATATCAAAATAAATTTGGTGAGCCTTTCATCAGGCTAAGGGTCTAGATGTCAGATTTGAGTCAAATGTGGTAGAGTTAAGCCGCTGTTCATCTGCATGACATACTGAAGGCTTGTCTCCTCATGCGCTGTTGTGGATAGGTTTAACTGCTTTCTTCAAACGGACAATAAACAATCCTTGGCAAGGCTATTGCACTGTAATGAAAACAGGAGTGCTACATATGCAGTGCAAGTTTACATAAAACATGACCTTAGTTTTTCTTCTCTGGTGGAAGATTTGGAAAAGTTAATCTACACTAGTAAAGGGCATGCATAATTCTTTTTGGTATGGAAGATGACACATTGTCTTTAGTGATTTGAATTTTGTGATTAAATGTGCAGTTAGGGCTTTTTTTGTGCTTTCCTAAACCTAACAAAATAATTTCCAGTGAGTTAAGTGACCTGTTCATGCAGACTGATTTTCAATATGAAGTTGAACAAGTTTGCTAATATATCAGAAGTCTTTCCAAAATTACTTTCAAACAAGTGATAAAGCTGGTAACTCACCCCTGCAATGTAAGTCCTCTAAAAAAAAAAAAAACAAACAAACAAACCACACCTACAGTGGGCTCAGGCTATCAGCATGTATTTTTGCTGCAAGTTTATAACCGTCATTTGTGGTATACGCATTCTCAACAAAAGCTTTTTCTCTGAGGCTGTCTCAGAAGTGTACATGGGTTACATGCCTGTGGCTAGTTCAACTTGTGATAGTAGCAACATCTCTTCAGCAGTAACATCTCTTCAGCAGTACATGTGTAATGCTCTTTTCCCATCAGTACTTGCACTCATGCTCAGAATCATCCCTGAATCCCATTTATAGAAACACAGTACTTTGCTAAAGCAATTCTGAGAAGACACTTAACTACAGGTGCAAAGTTTGGGGTATTTTTGTTTGTCTGTTTTAATCTTTGCTCACCAGAACTATACACTTCACTGGATCAAGTTGTTTCTCACTTTAACAGCTTCCTCTGCCTGGAGATCAATTATGAGTCTCAAGCATCTCCAATTCCTCTACAGTTATTAGGACAAGCAGATGGAGAGGATCCATCACAGCATGTAGGCACACCTAGTGGGTTTAGTAATTGCTGTTCTGGCATCTCCAGTCATCCTGTTTCTCATTCTGAAGTTTACTGGTTTATAGGTTACCCATGTAAGTAGAGTGCAAAAGGTAAAGGAAATAGAAGCGAGGATTTGAACTGCTCCTCCAACTACTATAAGCCCACCCCCCCTCACTGGAACACAAGAGTGACTATTATCTGAAACAAAAAGCAGAGGGTGAGAACGAAGGAGGCACCAGATCCAGTACGTGCCAAAAGACTGAGAACACTCCCAACTCTGTGTGCTGGGGCAGCTCTGTCCTCATGTAACTGTCCCACTGCAACTTAACGTGACTTCCCTCCATCAAAGCTGGCTTCCTCAGGAACGTACCATAGTTAAGTGGTCTCATTCTATCACTTAGTATTCATCATATCTACATAATTACAACTGAAAAGTGTCCCGGCAAATTAAGAGTGGCAAACCAACATGGCAGTAACCATATCCTCCTGTTCCCATTTGAGCCTGAAAGGGAAACAAAAAACCCCAAACCTTCCTGAAATAACACATGAATTCTCCCTTATAACAGACTATTCAACACAGTATTTTAGTGCTGCCTAATTAATAAGAGGGACATAATTAATATGCAGGCCAGTTATTTTAGAAGTGGTTCATTAAACTGATTATTTTAAGACAACCTTGTCTGTTATCCCTCCACCAGCAGCATCATGTTGACCTCATAATTTATCTCACAACTTAAGACTTGGAGATGATCTTAGAAAGAATTGTCACCATTAAGCTTGCTTAGCTTTGGGAATAAACTGTCAAACATCAGACTTAGTATTTGGAAGTGTTCTTTACCAATTTCACCCTAAACTACATGTTGGAAAATCTGTATCTTACCTTACCTGAGTCTCAAAGGAAGTAATGAGAACAAATTAGCATAATAAAGACAAATGGTACATGGTTCTACCTGGCATCAGAGCAAACAGGTCTCCTGCAGGGTTGACCCGGTTCCATCATTGCAGATTTAGGCATAATTCCCTTACAAGCAAGCAAATAAAGTGACTTGAGATCATCTTGTGAGTCTTATTAGTATGACAGATTACACAGCCATTAACTGACAGACATTTGTAAGCTCCCTATCTTACAGCTGCAAATGAGACTATGCCTCCCATATTGTGCTGGGGTTTGGGGTTTTTTCCAATGTTTTTCTTTTTTTTTTTTAAACATACCAAGCACCTACACCATACTCCTTGATGTCTAGAGGTCTGGCTTTACAGAGGGCCACACTTTTCACATAGCAGTATGTGACATGTCGCAGAACAGTTTGTCTCTATCAGTGTAAGTTAACTGCAGGTTTCCACTTCATGCAATATTGATCAGCCAACCATTTTGTGCTGGTTTGACCTCACTACTATTGCATGAATGCGTTCAGATTAGACACCCAGCTACTCGTACCGTGGTGGAACCACGCATTATAGATCCCTTGAGAAAACAAGGAATCAGAACACAGTCATTCCCAATGGAGTTTAAAACAAGAGTCCAAATACTCATCAGGGCAAATACTGATCACAGACCGAGGTGCTGTGAGGAGGGATGCAGTCGTTAAGGATTCCAGCTCTTGGGAAGAAGCAACTTGTCAGTGGCAAGCCAGGGACGAGGGGAAGGTAACTGCTGAAACAGGCCTTGCACTACCACAGCTCCTTGTTAGTCTTTCCGGCTGAGCCACCTGTCACAGGGGTCTCACGGCTGAGCTGCCTCTCCTAGGTTACTCTGCCAATTTAATTACGAGCTAGTTGGTTTACAATTCTGACTGTCAAGCATTACAACCTAAAGGGATGGGGGGCAGGGAGAATTAGGCAGTTAAGTAACTGTTCTGAACAGCCCTTCAATTCTGTTCAGCTTCACTGACTGGCTCCGAGCCACTGCCGGGGCATATGGAAGAATTTCCAGCTGCATTTTACCACTAACCATTTTAGAACTCTCCATCTGCAGAAACCATTTAACTAGTACCTTACCTCACTGTCCACAAGAATGAAGAAAAAAGCACTTTGATTCCTATTTTGCTACTCAAGAGTTCAAGGACAATGCGATGCCTGTTATTACCTCTGTGATTCTGTAATGCATTCACCCAGTGACTGCTGTTACCAGATCCCCCAGTCCCAAGCCACCGCGGTTGTGGGGCACTGCGGCATATACAGTTCTCTCCTAAATCAGAGCAAATTACCTGCAAACTCTAATCAAACAAGACACATGGGCTATCCTCCAGAAACAAAAAAAACACCAACCAAAGCCCTCTAATTTTTGTTCCCCAAAACAGCACCTGGGGCTGTACCACTGTAGTAAGGTTCTGGATCTTTGATTTATTTGGCTTAAAAGCAGTAGCTAAATAGTTTTCAGGAGTCCAGAAAAGCAGCTTGTAGAGTAGGTGCTGTAGCATACAACAATTGTGCTCAAATTAAGGGGCCTTTCCATATGTAAATCCTCTCCAAGCAGAAGAACTAGGTCATAGATATCTTTAGCTGTAAAAAGCATTTCAGCAAGCCATGCAAAAGGAGAAGTTACACTTACTGCTCACCTTGCTTCAGTTAACCTGTAGAGCTGATGCACCCTCCACAGCACCGGCACCACGCAGTCAGCCCGGTGAGCTCCCAGCTGCAGTGCACGAATCTGAACACGACAGTACTGGCAACTGCAGATGCTGCTGCGGTGGCCTCCTTCATACTCCCGGCGGCACAGAGATCATCTCTGCTCCACCAGCACCACCAGGAAGACTGAAACACCAAAGTAACACAAAGACCCAGCCCCTGTGCCCCACAGCAGGAAACGGGCTACGGGAACTTCCAGTTGCAGCACGAGGACCTGTATGGCTCAACCTTTTCACTTGCAGTCACGCTCAACTCCTGCAGCAAAGCAGTAGCCTCCCAGCAGGTATGGAAGGCACCTGCAAGATGAGGCCTTGCTCTCACAACACCAGCATGGCATCAGTTAGTACAGGTGCAAACGAAGGCCAAACCTATACACAGAAATGTCCTTTTTGTGTGCTAATGATATACAAAGGGACAAGTATTAACATTGGCCATACAGTCTGGGAAAGAATGGCTTATATGTAAAGATCACTAAATCAAAAAGTAGGTTTGTTCCACAAACAGAATTCTGGAATAACCACCACTCAGGCTAGTACCATCCTTCAAACATGCACGCTAAACTTTTTTTCCCTTTTGTAAAACACTGTGAAAGCCCTTTATCTCATTACTTCATTCCAGAAAGCTGTTCCAGAATCTGTAGGCTTATGCAGCTTTTGCATTTATTGCAGCAGCAAATTCAGAAGTGGGGGCAGCTTTTCCAGGCTAATGAAAGAAAATAGCAATTAAGTAAACCCACACCACATGTCTGTCTGCTTACTGGATGTAAATATAGTCTAGTAATTCCTGACTTCAACTACCACCACACTTGTGGCAGAAATGTTAATGTAATCTTAAATTAACCCTGCAACAGGCCACTAGAATAATCTCACACTTAAGGAGCAAAAAAACCCTGAAGTGACCATTGTCACTGCTCAACCCCCCCCCAACACCCAGATTTAACATGAGATAGTGTTCATTAACTGCAATTAATCTAATGACTCAGCACATGACAAGTGCAAGAAAATACATTGTTCTCCTGGCAGCAGAAGTGGGCAGGGGAGGAAGTCTGTAGAGCTCGCAAGCTGAGAGTATGTATAAGCAGCAGGATTTCATGATACTTGCATCAGGTCTTAAGTAATTTTAAAACTAATATATTATGCCTTCATGTGTCAACAAAAGAGATGTGGTCATTCACAAGATCAGAGCACCTACCTGTAGTGAACTGATCTGCTTGGTTTGTATTTTGTAAGTAGGTCTTTCAGAGATTTTTTTTTTAAAAAGTCTAGCAAAATTGAAACTGACAAAATTAGGATCTTTCTGCCAGCTTTGTTTCTAATAGGCTTAACATTTTGCCAGGCAAACAACCAACTTGTAGCAAGAGATCAGTAGCTTGATCCAAAGCTTTCAGTGGTCAAAGATTAATTCCAGTTTGAGTAACCTTTTTTTCTTAAGGGAAACACCAAACAATCCCAGTGTGTTTCTAGTACCTGACAAATCACTTAACACAGCAGTTTTAGTGTAATGAAACAGCTTTTTAGATGCAATTTATGCTTTGAGACAGATGTGACAAAAGGCATCAACCCCAAACTAGCTAGAGGCCTATGACATTTGGGCAATGCTTGTACAAGCAGTTCTGTCCATCTTATTTTTGATAACGCTTGTGCGGCTAAAGAATCTTGAAAAGGGAAACTATACAGCTCTGCACAGGCTATGACATTGAAGAAGTTATTCCTCATCACCTGGGAAGCACCTGACACAAGTTTCCCTTCACCAGACACTTTGTTTAGATGCAAGAGATTTAGTAGGCCTCTGCTTCATTTTGCTGTCTCCACATTTATCTCTGCCCATTTGCACTTGCTAAGGTCACATGACAAATCCTCAAGCAATAAGCTGGTAAAACTCCCATAGTCAGGTGAGGCATTGAGCTTGTTTCAATTCTCAGTATTAGCATATCCAAAAGAGCCACACAAGTAGCTGACAACAGGTAGTAACCAAAATTGCTGTGTTGTAAGAGTCCTTTTTATATTTACAAACAGCTCCACCGCACAAACTGATAGGTTTACCCAGTCGCAAGCTGTGTTTTGCAAACATTAGTTTTGTGAGGTAAAATCTACAATCTGAAGTTAAGAAAGCCTACAAAAAAGCCACTAAGCTGGTACAAAGAGGGCCTGAAACCAAAAACTAGATATTGTGAACCGCCTCCGTTCATTTCTAAAGAATTTCATTTTGCTGAAGAATATTCTGATACTGAACTAGAAGCTCCATGGAGAGGAGTGGGACAAGCTCAAGTTTAATCTTTTCCCTAGAAAGTCATCCTGCTGAAGTGGAGAGACACCTTTCAAAGATGCCAAATGATTTAAGAACAAACTCTCATACACTCACTCTGAGATTCTCATGCTCTGAAGCCCATTGTTCCCCTCTATCTTTTTTTCCCACAACTTACACAATGCAGATGGCTATGAACTCAGTCTGATAGCACAGCAAAAGCACATCATGTGTTAGCTGGGTAGAACAGACCACATTTAACAAAATGAGTATTACACAACTATGTTCTCCCAAGAAAGCACAGTATTATTTAACACTGGGATCACTGTCACGAAGAACAAATGAGTAGCCTGTGTCTTATGCATCCCATGCAAAACTAAGAAAGCAATTAAACTGAACAGGTTGTTCCCTGCAATAGAGGGAATTAGAGTTAAGGATCATACCATTGCTGACACTTAATAAGCACAGTACATGGCCACTCAGGCCTACATCTTGAGGCTTAAGAGAAACTACAACAAGGAAAAACAAAATCCCTAATGCAAGAACTAAGCCATTTGCTTTGCTAACCAAGGTAACTATGGCCGTAATCTCACCACTGTGAGATGATGTCCAAAATGGCAAATTAGAAAGGGATTGCACTTAAGCAGCAAAATCCAAACTCATGAAACTTGTATGTTCAAGATCCTACAAAAACTCTCTCAAGCTTCATGTGGACACTTGCTACTATGCCCTACAGGCCATTCAAAGAAGGGACACTTAAAGCTGTGGAATTGTAAGTACTATTACCAGGTATGATGGTCACTATTCTAGTAATGCCTTCTGTAAAGCAGCATTTTCAAGATACTTCTTTGTAACTTAAAGCATTTATTAATGTGAAGTTGCAGTTTTCAGGTGGTGTTTTTCTAGGGTGCTCCAGTTTAACCTGTAGGACCTTACGACCAAAGAACTAAAAATATCTATGTACCAATACAATAGTATGCTAGTACCTCAATTATTTCTGGCAGCTGCTTTTCAAAACATATTGCCCACATATGTAAGAACACCCTTCCCACTAACCTTTGTTAATACCATTTTACAGTCTGTACATTTTCAGTGTTTGCAGTGGGTGACACTGTCAAGACATAAGGCACTAAAATTCAACTGACAGGATTTCCATAAAGCCAGTTATTTTTCACCTAATTTATTTAAGTTCCAATTTTTTTCCAATTCCAAACAAAAGCTAAATACAAGTTTTAAACAGGTAAGCACTAGTTTTATCCAAAGGGAGCAGGCTTATGCAGTTTTACTCCAGTAAAGTACTCAACCCTTAAGCAGAGCCTTCTTTGTCATCAAAACGATACAGTAGTCTTCCTTTTATCATTGCACAATCTCAAAATGTTCTGTCAGAACCAACTTTTGACACTCCAAACACTATTTTACATTGTTTTATAACGTCTATTCCAAAAGAAAAAAAACCTCAATGGGTTTTCCGTAAGAAATGTTTTAGAAACCAGTATTTCCTGCACAGTTCACCTGCAAGTTTACAAGTCTCAACTCTCAAGAAAAAATAATCCTCTACCAACATTGTTTCTGCAGCTATTATTTTACTTTATTTTTTTAGCTGCTTTAGCAACTTCAGACTCCAGGTCTGCCTCATCTGTATAAATGCATCCAACTCAAAAGAATACTTTCATACAGTTATACAGCAACTTGGGGAAAGAGATCCAAAACGGAAGTGCCAGTAAACATAGACATGGCCCAGCAAAATAAGAGGCAACAAATGCCTACACATTAAATGAGATGCTTTTTTTTTTTAAAGAAAGATTTCTTTCCCGCATTTACTTCCTATTCTAATAGCCACTTTTCCGTTCATTAAAATGATAGTTCTCTGATACAATCATTAACAGCAAAGCTGTAAGGCTTTTATACCTGTTACATTCACTTCTCACCCTCCAAATACTGATGGTTAACATTATAGATGTTAGGGGGCATGACCAGCACAAATGGGAACACCACCACAAATGATCACCTTGTGCTTTCGGATACATTTGTTTCAGTGTACAGTCCCTTCATTTCACATTTTATAAGATGCTGATGCAGTGCAGAAGCGTGCAGAGCATCCTCTCTTTCACAAGGTCCATGCAGAAAACATCTAAAAAAAATTGTAAAGTTCTGAGATACAAATGATAAAAAAAATCCAGGATGATCAAGTTTCACAATGTATAGTGTTCTGAACATGAGTCCATTTTCTTCTAAATTCTGAAAGAATAAAGTGGTGAGGAAAGTGAAAATCCACTGCTGCATTCTGTGATCTTCCCCATTTTGCTGGCCAGTACCTTACTCTGGCATGTAAGGACGGAGGTGATCCTCTATGGTACCAACCGTCCAGTGAGTGAGCTGCTCCTGTGGCAAGTACAGGCAGATGCTGCATAACTTGAAGATTGTAGCTTTGTTTTTTGGAGTCTGGAGGCAAAGAAAACCCAAAGAAAAGCTATTACACATGAAAGTTAACTCAAGACTAATAGGCAGAGCTCAAGCAGATCCAGCCTAGTTATTAGCTTGCTGCTGGTTGTGGAAGAACACTACAGACATTTAAAAGTCACTATTTCATCCATACAAGCAGCCTGAACACAAAATTAATCTGCAACCTCTCATGCCTAAAATATTTTCACTATTCTGTTCATTCTTCACTTGACTAATTTCTGTAATATTACCCAAATTAAGCCAATTTTTTAATTTTTCCAAAACACTGTTAAATCTATTAGAAGTTATTTTTAATAGAAGAACATTAATTCTATGTGAACACATCTGTGGCCTGTAACTAGTTTTTGCATGCATGAGTCCTATTTATAGCATCAGTTTCCTCTGAATTTGCTGAAATGCAAGCATGAATGCACGATCAATTTTTCTACTTGAGTATTTTGCAATAAAATCACTGATGTTCCCAAGAAGAAAAAGAATGTTATGTTTACCACACACATGTTAAAGAAGGACAAAAGAAGCTTACCTGCAAGTGCTGTCTGTCAATGAAGAGAAACACTGACTGGTTAGGGTTGTTGACAACAATTCCAGTCTTGTCCTTTCGGCTCAGAACATGCAGAAACTGTTTTTCATAGTCACCGTGATGAAATTCGAACTTGGCCTGCATTGTATAAGAAGGAGGAATAAAATATTTATTCAGCTAAAGCTCACATTTAACCAATTAATTTCCTTCAATGTGGGGCTTTACAACCACTTTCATTTCTTTCCTTTTATCATCTATGAAAATTTCAAATTGGGGACCACAGCAACAACGACACACTTGAGTCTTGGCACAATTTAAAGAATTCCTTAATTTCATTCTGCCACCACAGACTTCAGTCAATGCAGTGACGTATTAACAATTGAAAGGTACAACTTTAACTGCATATATAAAACCTGATATAGCTTGTTGTGTCAGAACATCCCTATGCATCAACAGTACAGCACATTTCTTCCATTAACTTACTATTACTGCAGAACCAGCACAGCAAATACCTATTACAGGGTTGAAAAATCTGAATGTAAACAGCTAAAGCTGGCTACTGAAAAAAATCTAAAATTTCGAAATTTATTTCAAGGAAAAATTATAACACAAGAATTCCATCCTCCTCAGACCCTCTTCCACATAAGAAAATACAGCAACTTGGGATACTCTCAGAACCTTAATGACATCATCATATTTAGACAAAGATTCAGTTGTACTAGAGCCGCAGCTAATCTGCTTGTACGTATAAATACATATATCATGTTGGTATTTGTACATGTCATTTGAAAAGGTCCTTCTGACACTTAAATTTTGGAAGTTCTACTATAACTGTGCATAAAGATAGGAAATAGAATTTGGCATTCCAAACTGACTGCTTTATAAACAGCCAGCATACCTTCTAACATCCACATAAGTCACCTACCTTATCAACTTACTCGTTAAAACCACAGTGCTTATCCTTCCCTCTAGGTGTAAGTTACTTATTGAGTTAAAAATCAAAACCAAATACCTGAACAGGCCTAAAGGGTTCATCAGATCCCTTCCATCGAGAAAACAGGAGACAGACTATCTTCTCAATATCATTGCGAGGCCAAAGAATGAAGTCCATCTCCTGGGTACAGCCGATCACATCCTGTAAGTAGTAAAGTTTTGTACTTAACATTCCCTCTATTAGTCAAAGGTACAGATAAGCAGCTTACCCATACAGGCACATAATTAAGAGGTGGCACTTATTACCACGTTTGTGTAATTTTCCATTTACACTACTCATAGCACAACTGAAGTCTTCCTTGCCTTCCACTGAGTTTTAGTATCCAGTTAATATTTTCTTAAAGTTGGAATTCATATTAGCAAAGAGTATCTTCCAATAATCATTAAAAAAAACCCACTGAGTTGTACAGCAAGAGCTGTTGCAAGAATTAACACATCCTTGCTAAAGGACAACGATGGCAAGAATACGTAATTCCCAAGGCCTATTTGAATGAGACAGATGAAAAGTAAATCTTGAGCACTACATATTTAAACAGAATTTCAGACTACTAAGTTGTTACTCTTCAAACTAGGCCCCATAAACACATGCCCTCAGAACCGTCATGTAGCAGAAGAGTTGAGAATAAAACCAGCAGGATAAGCCTTAACATTCACAAAGAAAGGCACAAGTGTTGAAAACAAACTAAAATTCAGCAAGCGTAAAGAGTAACTTTACCCTGCGCATAGACTGGTAGCGGGGTGCATGAAGCTGTACTACATCCTTCTGCAGAAGCTCTAAGGAACTTTCCAAAGAATAGCTGGAATCCCGCACACCTTTCAGGATATTTTCTTCATAATTATTGGTCATGACTGGTATCACTTCAGACACTTCAAAAAGCGCTGACTTTTTCTTCTAAAAAAAAAAAAGAGCACAGATTAAGATTACAATGCTTTCTAGGCAATTATAGATAACATTTCATTTCAGAATTTGTTATTTTGTCAGCATTCATGTATGAAGTGCACATCACATAGTTAGGACTTTAACACAAACCATAGTAAAATTTACAAGCAAAAATCTTATAAACAGAATCAGTCCAACAACTTTGTATAAAAAAGGTTGAAGAGTTTTTGTAGTCTCCAAAGATGCAGATTTACATGCCCATCTTGCAAATGTTAAAGCTGTATCTAAACATTAATAGCCCTACCCTTTCATCATGTAGAATACATGACTCTGGGCTGACCAAGAGCCCTCTGCAAGCTTGTCTTTGGAAATCAAGTAACACTTTCCCCACCCCCCTCTACTCCCACCCCTAACACCTTATAAAAGTTGGCCTTTTATGAAAAGTGAAATTTTTCAATGCCACCTTTGGTAACAGTGAGCAATCAAGATTCAATCTGAAGTTAGCTACAAGTCATAACTTGGCCAGAGAAGGACTATTTTAATTTGCTAAATAACTTTTATGCTCACTACAAATATTTCAATCTATCTCAAGCAAGGCCAAAACATTACAGGGAATCTGGAAAAATGTTTTTTGCTATACATAAAATTGCTTAAAGTTGGGTGTCTGCTTCTAGAAGTTTTCTTCTAGCTCATGAGAAGTCTTGACCTACTTAAGGACCAGATGACAGACAAAGCGTATTTTACCAAATAACCCTCCACACCCCAGTCAGAACACAAAAAACAGGCAACTATTTGCTGACCAAGCTAGGCTGAGCTAAACTCCTACTTTAAGCAAACTGGTATCTTTAGTTCTCTGTGATATAAACAAATTTTATAGGATTTATAACAGGTATTTGCAATGAATTTCTACAAAGCAACCAGAAAGTAGTAAGAGTGCTCCAACTAAAAAGACATTAAAGTCATATCATCTAAGAAAATCTAATTGTTACCACTGCTTAAACATTATTATTTCTCTTTATTATGAGACAGTACCAAGAAATTATATCCCACTATATGCATCTCTACTTGCCCTAGAACTGATAAACAAAAAGCAAATTAAACTTAGAAATTTTAAGGAAACTTTTCTCAATTAAAAGAGTTCAAAGAAGAGTCTTCATTAAAAAACACTTAACTATTACAACAAATGCAAAAACTGTACATTTGAGGGGATTAAACAGTTTCAGTCCTCATCTATATGCATTTCCTACATTATATACTCTGTTGCCATTTGCTTCTACCTTCACTTCCTCCACATTTGTTCAGCACGTTCACTTACTATAACCACCTACTTTTCTTCACCTTCTGTGGACAAAAACCTCTCCTACAATTCTGGGTCTATAGTTAGCTGTGTAAACACCACCAGGCTCCCCACCCTGGCCCAGCGGCGCAGCATCCAGCAGCAGCTGACAAAGCAGCCAAGCAAATGAAGACTTCCCTCTTCTCCCTCCCTGCTCCCTTTCAAAATGGGAGCAGCAGTTCCACACGGGCCTGCATGCCTGGGCCATTTCCCTTTTGCAACTTCTTCCTTCCACTGCGAGGTTTTTCCCTTCTGCTTCGACCAGATAAACAGTAACTTTAGCAATCACTCCAGCCAGGTCACTTCTCAACTGCTCACAATCCACAATTATGCAATTCACACCCCAATTAGGCTTAACGAATTACAGTATTAACTTCCACAAATATTTACCCAATGCAGAAGTTACCGAATAATCCTTTAATGAGGCACTGGCACCCTCTGCATTACAAAACTACAAACATACGAAAAGCCAAAATAACAAACACAAACCGAGTAAACATTACAGCAATCAGTAATTAAATAAATATTAATTAAATTTTAAAAAAAAATGTTAAGTAGTCCAGGGAAACTATGAAGGAAAAACAGTAAGATGCAATCAGGCAGCAAGATTTTGCACACATGCATTGCAAGAGACAACACAGACAGAAACATCAAAACCAAGTTACCTTGTCTTTGAACACAAAGGCAATGTACATCTTGAAGTCAAACTGGTCAGCTAAAGATTCTTTTTTCTTTCTAAGCTGAGCACGAAGTCTGTTCAGAGCTTGTTTCTTCCGGGAGTTTGGGTCCCCCATTTTGTAATACAGGTGGTACTAAAGCCTTTGGAAACTGTCGCTAAACTATGGGCACCTTTTCATAAGACTCAAGTACAACAGAAACAAGTCGTTTTATTCCTGCTAATACGACTGAATAGATAAAACGCGAATGTAACCCAAAACCACACCTCAGGCAATATGTTATGAGAATGTCGTATCGGAGGGGTCAAGAAACAAAGTAAGTAGTTGTCCAGCCATGGCTGGACAAGAGGTTTTACAATATATCAAGAAAAAACCCTAAGAATTTTGAAGAAAAAATTTGAACAGTTTAGCCGCAGGAATAAGTGGGTAAGAACGAAGAAAGAAACAAAAACAAATCTTATTATCACAATTTATGTGTACAATAAAAAGCAACTGGCACAAGCCCAATCCATGGGGGGGTATTTTTGCTCTGCTTACAAAAAAAATAAAATGAAGCTGAAATTACAAATTGCGTTTTACCCCAGCCAGATTCATGACTCTACTGATTATTATTCTCAGCTTTCTGCTATTGCTATGTTGCCCGTCTTTTTTTTTTTCTTTAGAATTATTACACTTGGTGGAGAGCAGAGAAAAGGGTGCAAAGGAGGAGTGCACATCCTGGGAGACATGAGATTTCTCTGCCAACAAAAGCAACTACAGACAACACAGTGCTGGTTTGCAGGGGAGCAAAGAGAAAAAACAGCGGAGTCATTTCTAACTTCATCCTGCTCATCATCAGGCACATCATTGCCCTGAGGCTACTGCTGCCAAAGAGAAGAGGGATCATGATGGCCATAGACAAGGGGCGGGCAGGGGTTCAAGGGACAGTATTATCTCACCTAGAGAATAAAACCCAAACCAGTGCCCTAAACCCGGGCTCCTTACCAGTGGGAGAGCCCTACATCCCCCAACACCTCACACGCTTCCCTGGGCTGCTGATCCCCCGGGGATCCTTCTCTCTCTGCTGCTGCGCTCCACAGCCAGCACGGTTAGCCAAGGCTGTGCATGGCCAGTGCTCTTCGCTTCTCCTGAGGCCTCTCTACAGGAGACGGCAGAGGCTGCAGCGGGCGGCCTGTGCCCGGGGCAGCGGGACACCCACAGTAGCACGGTGTCTCCCCTCTCACTTCATGGTCACGACTTGGAAAACATGGAGAGTTTTGCTCCTGCTTTTCTCGCAAAACAGGTTTTCAGCGTCAAATTTTTTTTTTGCGAGGTTTAACTGCGAGCCTAGATTGCAATTTTAAATCTTTAAAACACCCTCCCCCCTAAAAAGCAAATCCCCAATTATCAAGTTATTTTCTTCCTCTCTCCAGACATTTTTCCCCCCAGCTGTTTGATTAGTCGGGGTTAAAAGTTTTTAGGTTAGCAAATCTGTCGGACCAGGTTAAGAAGAGGGGAAAAAGAGTACTCCCCCTCCTCTCTTGACAAAAAGAAAGGAAAACTAAAACAAAAAAGGACCCCCTCCCAAAACTTTCCCCCCCACTTAAGCAAGAGACTGAGAGACTCAGACAAGAGACCGAGACCGTGGCCCGCTCGCTACCCGCAGCCGGCGGGCGCAGGAGGAGCAGTGGAGGCGGCGGCGCTGCTAGCAGCACAGAGAGGAGCCATGTCAAGATAAAGCCACGAAGCCGCGGAGCCCCCCCATCCCTGCCGCAGTGGACACGGTGACCGGGCCGCCTGCTCTGCCGCTGCTCAGCCCCAACTTGGTCCCCATAGTCTAGCTCAGCGCCCCGGTGCCGGGGAGTGGGGAAATGGTGGCGGAGAGAGGAGGAGGAGAAGGAGAAAGAGGCGACGGCGGCTGCAGCAACGGAGGGAGGAGACGGCGGCGGGTCCCTGCGCTACTGGCTCCTACGGAGGGCGGCGGGCATAGAGATCCCGGAGCGGCGGCGGAGAACGGGGACGGCCGGGAGAAGGATGAAAGGGCTGAGGAGAGCCTCTCTTCGCCCAGGCGGTCCCGGGACGTCCTCGAAGGCGACAGCAGGAGCGAGCGGAAGCGCCTCGGTCTGCGCCTGTGCTTCGGCACGGGGGCGAGCGCGGAGAGCAGCTACGCAGCCAGCACCGACCACTCAAAATGGCAGCGCCTGAGTCACACAGGCGCCGCCCTGCCCGCACTGCGCATGCGCGCTCTGCCGGCGCGTACCAAGCGCTCGGGTCCCCAGGAGGGGACAGAATATTTTGCTTCGGGTGGGAAGGCTCAGCGGAAACTTGGCTAGCCACGGACGCTCCCTGTCTGGCGGTGACCAGAGGGTAGTACAACAGCGGCAGAGCATCTCCGCGCCGCCGCCACGCCAAGAATCCGGGTCGCACTTCTCTGCTCCACCTCCCCCCGCACCGTCACGCCTCGTGTCACCTCCCTCAAACCCCACGTGAGGCCGAGCCGGGCACAGCCCGCGGGAGAAGGACCCGGATGGAGTTGCTC